>BHDV01071516.1:64357-107806 GCA_005406045.1 Adoxophyes honmai
CTGGCTACGCCCATGAACAGTACATTAACAAATAAGTCAGGGTACATTCTATTTTTCTGTCGCCGGTTGTAGCAGGTCGCTTTCAACCAAGATAACAGGACTTAACAGGAGGTGTAATTTATGGTGAGTGAGGACGTTCTATGGGTGATATGATGATGCTAATAATGGAATAAAACTGATACACTCACGGTTTTATAACGAGATTAGCTTGACATGTTTCGGGCTAATTCGTGACCCACCATCGGAAGCAACGCCAGTGGCTGCTGATAACATTGTAAGTATTCTACAATAATAAAAATAATAACTTTGGTATCGAATGTTGGTATGATGGTGTACCGGGTTCGGTCGAGAAACTAGAAAAATGGTCTATTCCGACAAATTATATTATGTATTACTTCCATTGATGGAAATAGGTGGAATTATTTTCCGAGCTACATTCAACGTAGAGAGCTTCCGTAATGAAACTACTTAGACTTTTTTCCGACTAGTTAGATTAATTAGTAAATTAATAAATGAACCCTGCAATATTTATTAATGTAATGCATTGTGGTGCTTCGTACTGCTATAATCTGTACGAGACCGCCAACTTACGTATCTCTAATGGCATTCCTATTAGATTGTTTGTTATAATGCGTTGACGTCGTGACGTGCGGTGTACGTATTAAATCTCAGACTAATGTTTACTGACAAAGCCATTTTAGCTAAAGTAGATTTCGTAGTGTAATGTTATTAGTTCGTTACGAGGAGCGTTGGATAGACTCGAATCTATACCTAGGTACTTAGGTGTGTGGAGTTAGGTTAATTATTTGGAGATAGATAGCTGCTGAAGTATTTAAATGGTACATTTGATGTGGAGGAGTATTGCGGGGAGGAGGTTTAGAAAGTTAATGTTTTATTGGTTGCACGTATCTTTATTTTTTTTAATACTTTATCCGATTGTCTTTAATCTGAGATTTAGTCCCATAATTTGGGATGTTTTTACCGTCACCATGATAAATGTACCAAAGCAATCTTTTTACCCCTTTTTTTTGTAAAATACACATTGACTTTCTTCGCTAAATTCACGAGTAAGTAGGTACCTATGTAGAAAAAGAATTAAAGTATTATTAGGTACTTAGTTTACTATCTAAACTAAAACTTTTACAAAGATTTAGTAAAACTACGTGCCTTGAAGTCGAGTGATCTTAATCTATTGTTTAAAGACCAATCACTGAAGTTTTTTTTGTGTTAAAAACTAAAGATAAATCTTGGGGTAATTCAGGTCTTCTGAGTCTTAAGAAGTTTTACCAACGTATAAAGACAATTTAGAAAAAGATTTTTTTTACAATAAAATTATTTTCAGCTCAAAAAAAAATTAGGTTATTCAACGAACAATGGAGCGCAGTATTCTAGGTGTTCGAATAACCGATCGAATCAGAAACACAACACTGCGCTCCAAAACTCGTATAACAGATGTGGGTGTCAAGACTGGCAAGCGGAAGTGGGACTGGGCCTTCATGTCTATTGAATGCACCCAGGGCATAGACCCAGATTGATACACGATTCGTTACCGAATGGGTTCCGACGGATGGCCGAAGGAGCAGGGAGGTGGCGGGACGACCTGAACACTTTTCAAGACGATTGGCAGCAGGATGCTCTAGCTAGAAAAATGCGGCAAAAGAAAAGCCTTTGCCCAGCAGTGGGTTATCCCTACTTGGCTAGTGGGATTTAAATTTAACCCTAAAAAATAACATACATATTCTCACGCTTGAATTCCCAAGAGCAGAGCACATGAATAAAAAAAATCAGTGTTTAGCAATTTTAGAGTAACCAGATGGTAAAACGTGACATTGCAGTGACAGGTTGCTAGCCCATCGCCCACAATAGACTAACCCTTTCCCAGAGTCGACCTCTTACGACCACGGGAAGAAAGGGGGAGGTGCTATTCTAACCCGGCACCACATGGAAAAAATAAGTCACCCTTAGGTATATACATTGATTAATTTTGTAGTTTCTAGTCCGCAGCTTTAGAGCTAACAAAATCGAAGTAGGTATTCGCAGGTGTAGGTGGCGTAAAATCACCAAGGTGGTAAATTCGTGTCTGAGTGATTTAAATCATTGAATTTATTTATTTTAATTAAAATAAAGCTCCATATATTATTCAAATCAACTTATTTAATCGGCACATCAAAACGTTTTCTCTTAATTTATTGATTAAATATGTTTTTTTTCACAAAATACCCCCTCAAAATCATTCCGGGAACGTGTCCGAAGTCGTCATCCGCTGACAACAACAGCTAAAATACATATTAAAAAATTTATTTAATGTTTTAAAGGGTACTTTTTAACTTAGTTTATATTATAATTAAACGATATTTAGAAGCCTCTTCAGTGCAACAATATTATTTTTTCCGAAAATTTAACTTGAAGTTTGTCTGACAGTTTGTGCGTCATTCCGGGAACGCACACATTTTTTTTAAATATCAACTTTCAGCGAAATGCAACAAATGGCACTTCTGGGTAATTATATAGAGCACTCAAATGCAAATGGATGCCTGAGGTGTTTTTTATTAAAATGTGAAAACTTTAAGAAGTAAGCACAGTTTTGTTTGAAATTTTAGCACCGTACATCAATTCAGCGTCATTCCGGGAACGCTAATAATTGTAAGAAATAAAAAAGTAAATGGCTTTTAATACACTACTTCTTAAAGATTATTGTGGCCTTTTTCTATATTAACCTCAAAAAATCCTGTTTTTGTGACAATTGTTTATTTTTTACGTATTTTTATAAAGAATCGTCATTCCGGGAACGGTCATTCCGGGAACGGTCCCGTATATATAACGTGCGTTCCCGGAATGACGATTGCGTTCCCGGAATGACGTTTGTTCCATTCATTATAGTTTTATGTATGTAAATGCATTATTTTTAAATATTCATTTTTAAATTTTAAGGACATATCTTAGTAACATATCTACTGTATTAAACAAATCATTTTCCGTATTTATTACTTAGAAATTATAACTTTTTAAAGCGTTCCCAAAATGACGATATTTCATGAACCGTTTTTCCTAAATATAATTTAATTAATGTAATTATTAATTTCCAGCTCTGCCCGTTCAGATATTAACTAAAGATAAGTTAATCAATGATTAGGACTGGTTTGCAGAGTAAAAATAAAAAAAAAATTTTTGTTAAATTTGAAACATGAAATTTACCACCTTGGTGATTTTGTGCCAGGTGTCCTATTCATTGTTCTTCACCCACGCAGTTACCAAAACGATTCTATCCAACTTTTCCTACTAGGAACTTTCCTTTCCGAACTAAGGATTAAAATTCTAAGTACTCCCAAGCGTATACGAAATTAGTTTTTTATTCGCGGAAGTTTCGTAACATTTCAGTTAAACAGTAGGAATGTCTTCTCAATTACTCGACGGAGCGACTTAATTATATTAGATATGCTCCAAACTTCGAATTTGAATTTCAATCGTATCCGAGCAGCGACGGGAGGAAAGAATTGTTAATTTTATTAGACTCGCCCACAGCTTTTTAATGTAAATTTGGCGTAATCTGATTAGTACAGTTCATTATTAAGGCATTTCGTTGTCTATCGATGAGGGTAAAAGGAATCTGTTTTGATTTTTTGTAGGGAATTATACGTAGGTGTTTTGTTTTGATTTTATGCTACTGCTGAATAATAAAATGCATTAATATAGGTACGAGCGTAGGTAGTCGCCGGAAAAAGAGGCCAAATGAACGGAACGGAATAAAGGGAATGGAATGAAGGGAACGGAATATGGTGATGATGATGAAAGATGAAAAATTCTGTCGTGACTACAGTCATCCAATCTAACTGTGATCGATGCGAATTCTCATATCAATGCGAATATTTCCAAGAACCAAATTTCGCTTGCAATGTTTGATTATCTGTTTCCGGTTATCCATGTCTCTAGGCTGAATAGACAGAAAAGTCCCATGCAAAGAGCACCAGAGGAGAAGCAGACAAAAGGAGATAGTAGGTCATCTTGGACCAATTTTAACCGGAGTGACTCCATTGTGCCGAAGACGAGACAGACAGATCGTAGTGATCTTTTACAAGGATTCCTTTTTTCTTTACATGTAGCGGAACCCTGAAAAAATATTGCCAGCTAGTCGAGGTGTGCCCTGGATTCCTGATAAAAATAGTCTGGACATTGTTATTTACTGTGTAATAAAACACCCAGCTGCCTGCGGGGAGTAAATGTTGTCTTCATAATAAAATATTTGTAAACATTCTTTTAAAGTTTCATGTTATACGCTTCGATAATTTGTTCAACACTGTTTTGCTCCAGGATACTATTTGATATTTATTTCACTACTTTGTGCAGCCAGATACAGTAGAGTAGATACTAGGTATTATTGGACGAATTGATTCCTGGCCAAAGAACCTATTAACAGTGAAAGTCATAGTGATATTGCATTGCTCGGCAAAGGAAATGTTAATGACGTTTATTGCGACAATGTTCTACTAGAAATCAATTGGTACATTAATAATTGATTTCGTTTAGAACATAGTGTACCCAAAAGGCAACCTGTAGGAAAGACTCCAATAGAGAATAGAGAGTTCTCTCACCAGGCAGATGTTATGCCTACCTACAGTTCAGTTCAGACGTACTTAAAAAAGGTAAACAAACTAAACTAAAATAGAAAGTGTCGTATTTAATGTAGCAACACATACCTTACGTGATTTTTGACTTTGTCGGGTTGGCTTTGTTTGTTTACCTTTTTTTAAGTACCTAAAAGTCTGAACTGTAGGGACCGAAGTCCACAGAGAGAAAAGTTGGACTTGTAATATGCAACCGATCTTCGAAACTTCGTTAGCGCGATGTAGAACGCTGACAGTTCTGTTGATGACGTAGTTCTACTATTAGACGATAGGTGGCGCTAGGGTCGCTACATTACTTACGGTCGATACTAATGTTCAATAATATCCTACCAATCTCTTTTTTTTTTCAGAATTTAGAGCACAAATAATGATTATAACGTAAGCTAATCCGTTAAAATATTGAATATTGGGATATGCCGGTGAGATAGTTTTTGAACACTCGACACAGTTGCCTCAACACTCAATGTTCGCGTGTAGAGCTAAAATTTTAAATTAAATTCCGTGTTAGACGTTAAATTATTAATTATCTTACCCTGTAATGCACAACGCATATGTTGTGTTAGCATATCGCTAACCCTTGAGTTGCCAGACGCCAGAATTTTTTCCAGACTTGTGATATTTCTTCGAGATAGTGTGTGTGGTTTGGAAAATTATTCAATCTGTGTAAGCGGAAGAATGTTGTCTTCCGTGAGATGTCGGTTTTGGATTACCCCTCTCCAATTCTTCCGTGGATGTCGTAAGAGACGACTGAGGAAATAAATTTTAGCGCTTACCTATATAGTGCGTGAAGCGGTTAATGAAATCAAGAAACATGAACATTTAACTGAGGTGATGGATTTAAGCGTTCGTCTTTATGACAAAACAGAGAGGTGTCATTTTAAACCTGATAGATAGATACTAATCTGTGCACAACTTGAAATAAGTTTAACGTGACTTTCGGTTTTATGTAATGGCAACCCCAGCCGAATGGCACTTAGACCGCAGGAAGCTTACGTATGCATACTGAGCATGCATATGCACGCCGCCTGCTGGCAGCCAACCAAAACGTTGTTACTTGCATAATATTGGATTTATACAAAGCCGGAAATGTGTAGCGTTAAAGCAATAGGTATATTCGAAAAGCATGGCGACTATATAACTTCGGTGGGCTTGATGATACGGTTAGGAGCAGATATATTGAAATACTACATACATCGCGCCATTCCCAAATGGGGTATGCAGAGCGCACTAATCGCTACATAGTCAAGACCATGACTAGATTGACTAGTTAACGTTACGTAGCCACTTCTAGCTAATTTCGTAGGTTTTGCGTTAAGAGGTAAAATAAAATAGAGACGGGTTGCTAGCCTATCGCCTAAAATATACTTTAATCTTAATTTCGTGTAATCTACCTACCCCAATTGGGCAATATAGGCGTGATGTGTGTACCTTTGTGTATGTAAGTATGTAGAAAATAAATTAAAGCAAAACATTAAGAATTTTATTAAGATGATGGGTTGAAAAGAGCATGACACGTATTACCAAAGTCGTGGATTGAAATTAATTTCATCATGGATTGTCATTTTATGTTAATTTGCGTAATTGTTAACTATAAAATTACACACATAATGTACCAAAATAAAGTATACCTATGTACGCGTGAAACTCCAACAGAAACAACAACTCAAACATTCTTAAAAATCGAGACACTTTAAGAATGTTAGTTGTAGCTTGCTTCAAGTTATTTATGTTTCGCGCTTAAGTGCCACCGAACTTTCGGAATAACATCATGCTTTAAAATTATGATAAATTTATAAAATGAGCAAGTTGGCAATCAAGATTACTTTTTACCGACTGATTTACATGAGCTTGAATTATTTCGCAAACTACAAACAATGGTGCGATCTCCGAATAAGTAGGGTTTTTTTTTACAAAAATGCCTGTGGTGTAACTTTGCCAAGTGCTACAACTTTGAATTAGGTCCAATTAATTTTAAGGTTGCCGCGTAGTGTTGGATTTAGAATTACGCCTCTCCGATTCTTCCGTGTTTATTATAAGAGGTTATAGGTTACGCTAACAGTCTGTCACTAAATGACTTTTGACCTAAAAAATCCTAGAAGTGGATAGAGTACGTAACGTGAAATGGTTAGTTGTTCATGTTTAAGTACCGTTTTGTGTTCTCTATATGTCATTTTAAGGTACCTATGAGTCATTTCATTAGCAATCGTATGTGGTGTAACTTGAAATCTCAGAAGTAAATAATGACTAGAAAAGCAGTATAAAATATGTAAAGAGCTGTAGACTCTTACTAAAGCAAACAAGATATGAAACCAATTTCATAGCTTTGTCCGTACATATGTTACATAAGGCTAAAGCTTAAGTATTTGAAAAATACAGATGTATAGGTAGTTTCGGCCTTTCAGCAAAAACCCTTTACTTCAGAAAGAATATACCAATAGCCTTTCAAATACAAGAAGCAGATCACATCTCATTCCTTCCTATGAATAACATTTGACACTATCTTAAGAAACCCCAGGGGTATAGACTTGGTAAATTTATCTGTCTCACTACCATGCTGTATCGAGACTACCGACACTTACTCTTTACCCACGGCGAGAATTGAAAACGATCGATAGATCGCCGACAGACGTTCGCCACGTGTTGAAAGGTCCTAGATAATATAATATAAAAGCTTTCAAGAGAATAGCACTTCAAGGGATGTCTGAAGTATCAATTCTGCTTGTAAGACTACCTTTCGGATGTACCAGAGCTGATGGCTGTATTGGAAAATTGCTCAGCACGCTCTCTAGGGAATTGAGCTTGATTTTTATTTAAACTTCGTGAAGAGGTGCTTGAGATGTACCCGCTGTAGTGATTTCACGTTTACCTTGCTATTAGTGGCTACAAAGCTGAAGAACAAATAGTTTTTAGTCGTCGAATGTACAGCGGAATCGACCATTACGAAGTCTGTTTTAAATGCAGGTATAGGGTAAAACGCGAATAGATGCCCCGGGAGTATAATTGCCTCGATTTCAATTAATTTAATTCCGCGAATGTACCACATGTTATTTTATTTATCTATCAAGAGACTGCGACTACAACTAAGTTGTCTAGGTGGCATGGCTCTACGAGATTGCCTGGGAGAGCTATCTAGCTCACATCTGTGATCAAAGATTTGGCCCTTTTTTCGATGGCGCATCTATCCTAAACGTGACTTACATGGGTTAGGCAACCATCCCCTGTCGGCAACTATCAGCTGTTCCAAAATTTAGAGGTGTGCAAAAATTGCCATTACTTTTGTAAATTTGAAGTTATTATACTAAAGTACTATACTGTAGGACAACTATCTTCGTTTTACCGTAATGTGATGAATACTTAGTTGTTTTCCCTCGGCGTTCACTTCCCCCGCGTCGTTTATTTCGATGTATCTGAAAACTCGTGAAAACTTATAAGAACACACATCCCACTGTAAGAGGTATTGCTAAGTAAAGGATGTCTTCCAGTTCGCTGGGCCGACTCAGGAATGCGCAGTTGCCTCGCGATACTTTATCGCGGAAAGCTAAGGATTCCTCCAACGAACGAGAAACAAATGCGTTGCGGAAACGTAAACTCGCCTTTATGTTAAAACGAAGCAAATCAAAGGAATACTGCGTTCAAAGTAACAAAGGGTGAAACGCAATAGTTGCTTTATCAAGATGTACCTTCTGAAATCCTTGTTTATGTATATGAGTTGCAAGTCTGAAAGGATTTTGAATATCTAATCTATTTCGCCTTTGTTTGGCTTTGAAACAAAGATTCAATTTAACCTATTCAATCATTTCTGACGGCAGTGTCTTCCGAGAAATTATAACACATAAAGAGAGAGGTAAATAAAATACTTCTCACAAATCCGGAGAGCGAAGCTGTGGACACAAGCCAGAAAGTAATATTTTCATTAATACCGCTTATTTACAGAGTATGTTGGTTATAACGCGGGTACTTTATTATAAACAATATTTGTTTAGGCTCCGAGCGCGGTACATGTGTCGGGCCGAGATTTGCATATTGGTAGCGCAAGCTGTCTTAATTTCGCTCTAATGGTGTCGGCAAGGGGCGCGGCGCTGTAGGGCTGCCGAACTACCTTTTACAGAACAACGAAAGTTCAACGGCCAGAGCATTAATGTAGAAACTAAAACAGCCAACTACACAAGACATAAAAACAGTTCTTTGCTCGAAATGTAGTACGTTTTTTTTTGGGTGTATTCGAGATAATTCGCGTCTTTTCTTTTGTCGTCAGACAACCCTATTTCCGAATTGCCGCAGGTTGCGTGTCGCCACATGTTACTGTTCCTTGCAATTTATTGTTTCAATCTCTGCACTCAGTAAAGTTACAATTACATTGCCGAAGACATGAATATTGAATGGGCGAGAAATGTATAAAGGACGGGCCGTATGTGGGGAATGTTCCGTAAAGCTGACTATTGGCATTTTAGGGAACAATTTCATCTAAGCCGGCCAAAGTTCATTATCCACTTGGCGACTACTCACTTAGGTACGTACGCAAATAAAATGTTCCTAAATAAAAAGAGAGCATTTTACAGAAAAATACGTCTCGAAAGGGAACGAATGCACGCAAAAGTGTCCTCCTGAGGCCGAAACACGGCGACTTGAGAAGCAATAAAAATACCGGCCGGGGTCAATCAGGTTAAGTGTTTTGTCTCGTGTCCACCCGAATATATTTTATTTGAGATTTATATTTGAGTGGGGGTAAATGGAGAAATAGCTGGCGTAAGCGGAGGCGAGTTTGGAAAGGTTGCCGGGCCCGTGTTTATGGCTTGCGACGTGCGACCACCACAGCACATGTGCAGTAACGATCGTTCGAAATATTTCACTTGTTTAGTTAGGTGATTGGGGGATTTAGTATGTTGGGAGCAGGAATAATCGGTGTTGAGATCAAATGGTTGCTTGATGAGGTTGTAATGAAAGTCCGATATGATGATGTATGTCTTTCTTTAATTTTTTTTATCGCAGTAGAAAACTTCCGTAGCTAAATTACTATGGGATGCTCTCCTACGAATGGTAAGCGGAGAGAAATGAAGATGAACGCACTAGCAACTTATTTATTTACATAAAATAGTATCGCTTATAGTGACGCATTCACAACGTCAGATTTAAAAGTGACTTGCGGTTCTAATCTAATCTATTGAAATAGGACCTTACTCAAACGAAAATTGTTGCAAATATTTTTTGCATAACTTTCAAATAGGTACCAAATTAAATATCATTATTAAAACTATAGGTACATCACCATTTCTATTGTAGCCACATTTTGTAGTCTCAAAGATTAAAAGTCTCTTCCTCAAAGTTTGGCTGTTAGAGATTTCTTAGGGGACAAAATAAATCTGTCTTTGTACTTCACCGTTTTGCTTGCATTTTTCTATTTCATGTTATTTTAAAATTAGGTAAAGTTTCTGCTGTCCTTTAGTTTCCCCTGTTTAAGTGACCCCGCTTCGAAAACGTGCCCTGTGGCTTAGGTATTCGCGATCTTCGTCTCGCATTCCTCGTCTCCTAGTATGCCATAAGGCATTTATTTCAAGCATTTTTTACCAAATTTATTTGAGTAGCAAATACAATGTTTGCTCCACTGGAAAAATATGTGGTTGTATCGCAGATGGATTTATTTTACAATACATGCATAGTTTCAATCACGCCTATTGTCTCAAATGCAGTAGGAAGAGCATACGAAACGTGACTATTTAACGCTATACATCCATTTCTAGCATAATTTTAGGTTTAAAAGATATGAAGGAGGTATAACAGATACAGGCTGGTAGCCTGTCACCTAAAGCGTACTTTAACACATTCCCTGTCCCCGTACAAAACGGACTGTCAATGTCACAAGTCCAATTGTTTGTGTGTATGAAACTGTGGCACCATAGTGGGAGCATGGTCTGGTGAAAACAAGCGTCATGTCCCCACATTGGGGTCCTTCAGACAGGGAACGTGTTAACCTATTTCCATTGTCGCCTTTTACGACATCCACAGAAAAAATAAAAAGGTGTTATTCTACCCAGAAAAAGCACAGGAATATTTCGAATATTCACTAATTATTATGCGACATAGAGCTTTCTTCCATTTGTTTATGAACGCGATCATAACCAGGGCAACATGAACGAGAGGCGTCAGATAATATCAAAAACTATTCAGCTGTGTCAACTGTTCCCCTGTCTCCGGATTTTCATATTGAAATCTATCCGATGATGGTGCAACAGGTCGCAGCAAAGGGTCGACAAAAGAGTTTTACGCTTTCTCATCGCATCCTGAGGGCATAAAAATGTACCCTTTTGTTAAACGAACACTACGAATTTAGTTTAAAGTTTTTAAATTTCGAAACTAATTTTCGTCCCGCTTACGACAGTGACTCTTCTGTATTGAATGGGGCATCTTAAAAAAAGTTAAAACAAGTTTAGAAAACCCGTAAGTAGTTAATAATACGATCAAATCACGAATGCTTTGTTCAACGGTGTTGTCAAGTTTATCTATACTTTTTGAGGATTCCCGACTCCGAAAGTATAAACTTGTGTTATTAAATACACTGATAATTTTGTGTGGTGTCGGGTTTAGAATAACACCTCTCCATTTCTTACATAAATGTCCTTTAGGACAACTAAGGAAATAGGTTAAGGTACATTTAGGCGATACCTAGACTGGCTAGAAACCAGTCACTATAGTACCTTCAAGCTTATAACTTAAACTAGCTGTGCCCGCGACTCTGCCCGCGTGGAAAAGTGACTAATTTTTCCCTTTTTCTACCACATTTTTCAATGTTTCTTCGGTCCTATTGGTCGCAGCGTGATGTTACATAGCCTAAAGCCTTCCTCAATAAATAGTCTATCCAAAACAGAAAGAATTTTTCAATACGAACCAGTAGTTCCTGAGATTAGCGCGTTCAAACAAACCAACAAACAAACTCTTCCGCTTTATAATATTAGTATAGAAGATAAATATGATTGATGTGGCTTTTGTGTGCTCTGCGTGTGGGTAACACACGCGTGATGTATTTATGATCATTTGAATGACAATTAATAAAACTTAAGACCTTGCTTTTGTTTTTTTTTATTACAATTTCACAGGATCAGAAAACCATTAAAATTTAAGTGCATTGATATTTTTGATTAGCGCAAATCCGTCTGCTGCGGCCCTGTTGTTCTCATGAATAGTGGAATAACATTATTTTTAAAGTTCTTTATAGTTCAGGAGCCGGGCAATAAACAGGTTTACTTAATTCCCTATTGATCATGTTCAGAATTTAATTGAATCCGTTTAGGCTTGGGAATCCAGGCCAAACTTGAAAACGGCAGGGTTTATGCTTAGTAAAAAAAAATTGCCAAAAACTTGTTACATTGGCTTAAATCATGCAATTGTACCAATCGAAAGTATACGGCCTGTAGTATATTTATGCAAAAGTTAGGTTGCCTATTTTTTCCTGTAGCTGTAGCAGATCGGTGCACATTACTAGTATCGTTTTACCTGTTCATACCTGGCAACCCAAGGGTTGTGACAGGAAAAAAATAGGCAACCTCACTTTTTCATATACTATGTTATGTGTCTCTTTGTCGCGTGAACGGCTGAAATGATTTCACTGATTTTTGTTTCCTGCATTCGTCATGTTTAGGACAATGCTCTTGTGAAACAAAAAACTTTTTTTTTTTTCAATATTTTTTGCCAACTGTACTTCATTGTTACTTATCCTAAATTATGTATATCTGTTACAGTCAAAACTTATAGCCGGTCAAAACCACTTTTGACTGCAAAAATCAGGCAAAAGTGGTGTAGACCGTAGCCCTTGGTCATATCTACCACATTTCAAGTCGATCGGACTAAACGCTGAAGAATATCCCCCGGAGTCAGTCAATCTAGCTTGGGCCGCCTGTACAAGTTTCATCTCAATCCTTAACCGTGAAGTGAACAAAACAAATTTGCAAGATTTGACTATAGACAAACAAACAAGCAACTTTAGTTTAAGCTACAGATTAAGTTAAACTAAACAAAACACTTTAGATTAAATAAACATCTAAAGGCACACAATCGAAAGATGGAATCCTTTCGATACTCTCCTTTCTCACTTATTGGCATTATTTCTTCTTTCTTTTCGCGATTAGGCACAATATTCTCCGCAGCTGTCTTTGAATACTGTGCAGAATCGGAAATAAGAAGAAACAATAAATGGCTTCAGTGTCAAATAACCCCTAAAAATTACATACATGCAATCACGCCCATGTTCCCAAACGGGATAGGCAGAGCATACTAAACGTGACATAGACAAAACCTTGATTATGACCATATCAACTTTTGCAGCCACTTCTAGCAAAGGTTTAGGTTTGCAAAGATGGAAGAGGTAGAATAGTGACAGGTTGCTTGCCTGTCGCCTAAAGCATACCAAAACCTATTTCCTTAGTCGCCTTTTACGACATCCACGGAAGAAATGGAGAGGTGTTATTCTATCCCGACACCACACGACATAAAAATGAATGTGTAAAAAATAGGTCCTCAAACTGAAGAGATCTGTCAACTATAAATCATCCCAAATAACTCAACCGTAACAACGGACTATTCACGCGGCTCTTCACCCTCCGTCGCCATCAAATTCACTAATCTTTCCCGCCATCACCTCCCTAACTACAACCTAGGACGTTCCAAGGCGTCTAGAATAACGAGAAATGAAATTGAAGTGTCTCCTGTAATTTTAACGGGCATTATGCAGCAAAGCGTGTTATTGTCATCGTGTCTGTACGGCGTCTCGAGAGCAATTATCGCGAGATCTCTGCAAACAATTCTGTATTATCAATATTCATAAGTCTATGAGCTTTGGGAAAGTCTTAGTCTTCATTTTTAGTGTTTCGGAACTCAAAGGTGACATGGGACAGTGACACTTGCTATATTTTTTTATCTATCTATTCGGGTACTTTTCAATGACAGCTACTGTACCCAAGCACGGCAAGCATGCCAAATGTATCTATTTGACGATTCTGGTAGAAATCGGGTTTAATTTTCTCTAATATTTGTATTCCCAAAAGTTTTCTTTTTCTTATAGGTAAGTATGTATATTACCGTGTTTTGCTGTAATAACCTCGTAAGGCCCCGCGTACTTTATAAAGTACAAATTACTAGTAAGCATAACAGCCGAATGTACTTTATTAAGTACAAATTATTCAGTGGAAAATGAACTTAAAGATCAGGTTACGTAAGATTCAACATTTTAAGCTATGAAATTTTTGTCTGGGTCTGAGGCCCTAAATTAAGTATTTAGAGTCAGGGCTTAGGAGGATAAACTAGTAGTTGTCAAATCTTTGTGACAACATTTTATTCTTTTCTTAATATAAAATACGAAAACTTAATGTCTTATACATGGAATAAAATTTGTAAAATAATCTTAGACTGTTGTTTCTAAAAGTCAAGCAGTTGGAAACTATTAGAGAGCTACTTCATAGCATTTCAAAGTACTTTTCATCCAGGCTAGAGTCCTTAGAAGGATTAAAATGTTTTATTTATAAACGGTAGATGTCTACACGGGGAGCGATATAGTGTAGGCATTGTCGCGATACACCCAGCGGTAAAGGTTATCTTCCATTGCAGGCAAAGCTCAAGAGAAGATAAAAAGAAGATATCTGCTTGTTAGCAAAGAGACAATCACTGTTGAATAAACTTCCATAATTAATAATGATAAAAATGATAAGTTTAGTCAAAATATTAAGACAAACGAGGAAATGTGACTCTGGTTCCTTGTTACTTAATATATCAGTAGGTAGGTGAGACGACTTAAAACTTACTTAGTCCACCTAACCTAATTAGTTTAGAGTTACGTCAAAATTGAGTACAAATTTTATCTAGGACTGACGTAATGAGTCCTACTAAGTAATACCTACTGTTTTTGATTTTTAATAATTTGATAACCAAAAAATATGTATCTCATATTTTGTCCAATATCTGACTGAGGGGCAAAAGTATCTTGAATATTGTAGATGGAATTTTTTACTGAAATAAAAAAGGGTTGTCCTCTTGGATGCTTGGATAATTATGTGGCTGAACCGGGAATCGAACTCGCTACACGAGCCATTCAAGCGTTGTTACTGTCAGAAATAAAAAGAATTTAAGAAAACATTTTTTTTTACTTAAGGCGCTGCGCAGACGACAGACTTTTGTGCGATCGAGTCTGCGGCGCAATAAAAACTCTGAATGGAAACTCTCTGCGCGCCATTCAGAGTTTTTATTGCGCCGCAGACTCGATCGCACAAAAGTCTGTCGTCTGGGCTGCCCCTAAACATGCTAAACCCCGCGACCCCATACTTTACTACCCCCAAGGGCTCGCGACCCAAACAATAAAACGCTCGCGCGGAGCTCGCTTGCAATTAGCAACAAGCCTTACACTGCAGCTGGTGGGGATCTAATTGGTAATACATGAGGATTTGCATTTTACTTTGTCTGTCGCTCGTCTTGGATTCCGTTTGCTGTGCCACTTAGATGCGCGGACTTGGTAAAGGAAAAGGGATTTACATGCCGATATTATGTATTATGATTAAACAACCTGAGCGTCTAGTGCAGCGGTTCTTAGCCTTTTTGCCTGGCAACCCACAATTCAAAAATATTAAACCACGACCGTATGACGTTCCGTAGCTAATTTCAGCATAATTTTAGGTTTAATAAACACATGACAGAGGTATAATAGTGACAGGCCGCTAGTCCGCTGCCTAAAGATTACCTAAAGTTTAGGTCCTAAACTATTATCTATTCTGTGGCTAAACCTCCTTAGCCGCATCTAACGATACCCACAGAAAAAATGGAGAGGTGTTATTCTAAACCCGGTCACACAGAAATAAAACTGTATGTATCACCTCTCTAGCTGCTACGAGTAAAACCCTTCTGCATCACGTGTAAGAATACCTAACTCTGACATGTCGCCGTCCCCGCGGGAGTCTGGCAATCAGAGCGAACTCGCGGCTCGTTCCAAAACCATTAAGGGTAAATTAAGGCGCATCTCGACTCGCATGCAAATCGGGTGCTATGACACCGGCGGTGACGCTCCGGTGAATAAAACACCTAGAACATTCTTGTGGCGTATTGGGTTGAGGTAGAGATTCTGGTCATGGATGACGTACGTAAGGGGAGGTGGTTTGCGTGCGCTGCGATAAATCTAGAGGCGATTTGTTGCGAATTAAGAGGGTGGGAGTCGCATCACTAGTCCATACAAACGTAGTCCCCTGTTTTCTCCCTGAATAATGACATTAGAGCAAAAATTGTTTTTTCATTAAATTTGTATCTGTTGTGGCTATGCCGCTATGATTTGCTTTTATCGATATTCTAAATAATAAAGAAAATTATAAGAAAGAAATTTATAACTCAACTTACACTATTTATAACTCAAGAAAAGCTGAATCCGTTCGGCTGATAATTGTTTGGGATCTAACTAAGAACCAGGAGACGGACGTAGGGTACTTTTGATCCCGTTCCCGGGGGGTGTGAGTGACATATGACGTAGCATGACGTCAGACTCAGACAAAAACCTCTCTGGCGGTCTGTTAGAATTAGATATATCCCAAAAAACATCTGCAACAATCTACATCACAGACTTACGTAACTTGAAATGAAAAGGGGGATATAACATGCATTCATAATTTCCCCACGAGGAAACAAATGGCAGGAGCCAGTCGCAAGTGCCAGTGATTCAACAGCACTTCTACCTGTCATCCAATACAGGCAAGGGTAGCCATCCATCTTGCACCGCCCTAATGGCGAGAGCTTAATATTCAATTTTTTACCTAATTTCGCGAGGACTGTGTCGCGTCTGCGTGGATTAATGATCCTATTCTGACTAGTGATGTGAATTGCATTTCCTTGTCGATGATTTGTTAAACGAGTGACGATCTCGATATGTGAAATCGGCTACAACGCCTTTGTAGTTAAACGTGTTCTTTAAATTAAACTTAAGGATTACAAAGGGTTTTCAAATAGATCTATCTGCCATAAATTTATGACAAACTTTTACATCAAATGTAAATTTAAAGTTTTTAAGTGCTATCTAGCCGTGGTAGCCTAGCGATTCGACCTGTGGCTTCTCAAGCAGAGGGTCGTGGGTTCAAACCCCGGGCTCGCACCTCTGAATTTTTCGGATATTATGTGTGATATCGATTTTGATATTTACCACCAGCTCTTCGGTGAAGGAAAACATCGTGAGGAAACCTGCACACAGCGACGAAGCAATTTAATGTTGTGTGTGAAGTTCCTAATCAGCACTGGGCCCGCGTAGGAACTATAGCCCAAGCTCTCTCATACTGAGAGGAGGCCTGTGCCCTGCAGTGGGACGTATACATATAGGCTGGATGATGATGATGATGAAGTGCTATCTCCTAGATTAAAATAGCGTGTATGTAACATAGCAACCTATAGACTTTTGAGTAAGTATATCTTTCCAAAATTGCGATTCAAAATTCATTTAAAAGTAGATATAACGTTAACTTAACTTATATCTACTTTTAATGAATTTTGAAACTTAACTTAACTTTGGTCACTTTTGAAGACGAATCCCAAAAACCCCTTTATGTTGCGTACAACACAATGTGACATTGAAAAAAGTGAGTGTACCTATTTTCTTTGATTAAATAAATTAATATCTGAAATTATCGATATCAGTTTTATCGACTCTAACACAACACCAATTTACCCTTACGATAAAAAATTGCAGCAGGGTCGCGTCGTATCATTGTATCGTTAGTGTCGACATACCATCAGTCATGCGTGTACTAAATCTATTTTGGATATGTCCGATACGTAACTCAATTTCGATGGCGTCCAAAATGGGGCCCGTTTCGTACTACGCGTCATACGCAAATTTAATAGTGCCCGGCTCACAGAATACGCCTAAAAGGTTTCTTTATGAAGAGTAAATACGTACCTATAACGGACAATGGATAGCGAACCGACATTCACAAGTTAAGTAAAAGATGTTCGCCATTTACGGAGGTGGTTGATAAAAACGCGTGACAAGACTGAGTGAGGTTGTAAATGGGCGTAAATGAGAATTTAAGAATGACAGTATAAAGTACTTGTAATAACAGCGGAGTGGCGATTAATGTCAGTCATAAATATTACAATAGCTACTACATATAGATAGGTATCTGTCTATTTTATACCATGAAATACGAATGTCAGTTGCAGATCTGATAGTAATCGACCACTATTTCGAAGTTTTTAAATGACGAGCTCTATTTTACGTTGTTTTTTTTAAATAGCGTAGTTAATAATGCCTCGGGTTCTAAGTGATACAGGTTTTACAAAACATTTATACCTTTAATCAGAAAGGTGAGATTATTAGATTTCAAGTTTGTATGCGTTTTGAGAAATACAATCTTCCAAGTAAAAACGTTCCTGCAGAATATGCATTAGGCACGCTAGACTAGAACAGTTTTGAGCGAAACTTTTGTGTTTCTTGCACATTTTCTTGTCTCTGGGGGAGAGCCCTAAACATTGTCGGCGTTCTATGAATAAGACAGCTCAGGCCACACCTGTTGTGAATGCCAAGGAACCTAGCACGGCACGGTTTCTTACTGGTATAAGCTACTGTCTCTTTTTACCAGTATACGAAAGCGAAAGGAATGTTTTGTAATAAAATGCAAGTGTGCTAGGCCTTTAGACATCCTTTGAGAATGCACGAGAAGGCCAAGGCCGATGTAATGTCACCAAACACACATGCAAAATGTCGTCGTTTATTACTGTAACATTTAAGTTTTTATTTTTAACGTATATCAATAGCGTTGGTTCCGTTGTATTTGCGCAGTACTTTGTATTGCTATGATATGGCCATGCACAGAATATAACTTTATCGAAGAGTTTTATTAATGAGTGCTTTGATGTTTACTGCTTAGCTTACTTGTTTTTTTATTCCGTTTTGTGCTGCAATAACGATTTTTTTGTACATATTGGGGTTAGCTGTTGGTTAAATCCTGGTTAAATGAAACGTGCCTATATCGAAGTATAATTTTCAACACCCGAGTTACATAAAAACTAATAAAAAGCTAAAATGATTTTAAGTTAGCTTTCTAAAGTTCCAACAGTATTAATTAATAGCAAAACACCTGCGAAAACCGTAGCAATTAAGACTAAAATACCAATTAGAGTACCAGGCGTCCATACCCGCCGCGGGGGTGCCCGCAATCAATCAGGGCCCGGCCGGCTAACCGGCGCTGCATAACGCATGAGCCTTCACACTCTCGACCGCCGAGGTATCAAATATAACGTAATTCTGACTACGGGCTGCTAATGCCCTGGTGTTTCGGTTGAAAGTTAATTTTGGTTAGTGGGCAAGATTAATATTTCACAGTACGGTTGTTAATAAAATAGCTCCGCTAGAACTAGTTTGATGTGTGATTTATAAAGTGTGTGCTTTTGTTAGCCACTTATCACTAATTGTAGGTATCATTTTTATGTAACTTTGAATGTAAAATTGCTAAAATGTTACCTACTTTACTAAAACTGACTTAATGATTTTCTTTGCATATTTTAAACTGACTCATGATATCGATAAAGAATGACTTTTATAACTCTAGTAAGATAGCAACAGTTTTTTGTTTCGCCATGAACATTCCAAAAGTTTTTATCTGAATACAACATAAAACTTCTACACGCATCAAACAAAACAGAGTCAAAAAGAATCAAAATGCGATCCAAATTAGGTACTTAAAATCTTTATTGAGCATACTAATCCGTAATCAAATCAGTCAAACCCTCTAACAACCTATAGGAAGTCGTTTGCCTCGCAGTATCCGACGATAAAAGACTTAGCCTGCAATCTAAGGATATAAACAAAAGAGCCAATCAAAGGGGTCACGAGTCAGCTAAGCACGTTAGCCCAATCGCGAGGCAGAACAGCGACGGATAAGGCATGCATGGATGCGCCGGAGATACGCGGCTTATAATAAAACAATATTAATTATCAGGGGACGCTCCACTGACTCCTTTGTTCCGGTTAGTCTGTACTGCTAGGGCTGCTACCTGATGTGTAACTTTTAATCTGATTTGATTTTTGTTTTAATGTCATAATAGCGAGCCAATCAGATGGTTATAAACTTATAAATAACTAGAGTCCACAATAATATGTAGAGGAAAGCTAAAATTTTTATAGAAATGCTTAAGAGTTTATTCTTATCAGATTTAAAGTAACAACTCTCCGTTACTTCCGTATAGTCGGACGAGGCGATTAAGAAAAATAAGTTAAGATATATTTTGGGCGACAGGTTAGTAATCTGTCACTGTTATCAATTTCATTTAACTAAAAGGAATGCAAAAAGTGAAATGGCGAAGGTTTTGTCTAGGTAACGTTTCATGTGCTCTGCCTACCCCGTTTGGGAACATAGATGTGAAGTATATGTACCGAATAATTTACTTGTCAGAGTTCGTACGTAAAACTCGAAAATTCATTCATACTAATAACATCTTGCAATGAGAGTCATATGCCTGTCTGTGGGACGTAATGTAGGTCGTTATGATGATGATGATAATGGATGATATACCCAAAATGAAGTACGTGTTAATAAACTATAATATTATAAAGCTGAAAAGTTTGTTTGTTTGAACGCGCTAATCTCAGGAACTACTGGTTCAGATTGAAAAAATATTTTTGTGTTGAATAGACTATAGAACATTTATCGAGGAAGGGTTTATGCTATATAACATCACGCTGTGACTAATAGGAGCAAAGAAACATTGGAAAATGCGAAAAAAAACTGGAAAAATTTGTCACTATTCCACGCGGACGGAGTCGCGGGAACAGCTAGTGATTCATATAAAACTGTGGCTATCTAGGGTCGATATTGTATTGTACTGTATTGTGCAACTCTATGAAACATTACAGGAAGCATTACACGAAACAAGTTTAAAGGATAACAGGTCGGGATTATGTAGCAGGATATTGCTCGATAATAGCAGACCTTTTTAACCGAATTCAAAAAAAGGAGGAGGTTCTCAATTCGTCGGGATCTTTTTTTTTTTATTTTTTTTTTATTATTTTTTTTATGTGTGTTCGCTGATTACTCGAAGACGACTGGACCGATTTGGAAAATTCTTTTTTTGTTTGAAAGGGTATAGTTTCCAGGTGGTCCCATTGTCAGCATATCTTGACCTGATGATGGAATATGAGGGAAATCGAGGGCAACCCTCAAATTTTATAGGCACAGGTAATGTTTTTAGTACATTTTTCAAAGCTACACCAGTATTTACGTCTGGCAGTAAAAAAAAAATGACTGAGCTGATGATGGAAGGTCAACTCTTTAATGCTTAGGAGTTAAAGGATAATTCTTTCAATACTGAATGCACCTGCAGGCTGGAAATTATAATTTCAGTAATTAGTCAGGCCTGCTGGTGATGGAAGGTCACCCTCATTAGACAAATGCTTTCAGTATAGCCCAAATTTGAAGTCGGTTTTTTTTTGTTTAAAATTATTACCAACTCAGCTCATTTCAGTTCAGAGAAATATTTTAATAACTTACCATGAGACTACGATTATGTTGTAGTCATTTTCTCGCAGCAAATACCTTCTGTCGGTGACCCTACAGGAAAGCCATTTAATAACAGAGGAATGCGTGCATTAAACCTCCACCGTCTCCAGTTTAAATAATAATATCGGACTTCCATAAACGAAGCTTCAAAGAAAATGCCTTTCATTTTGAAATATTTTTACGTTAAACGGGGTGAAAATCGGTGAGGAAATTATACTCTATTTATAGAATCCGGCGCTATAAATACAAATAATTTTTAGCAGGTTTATGAAGATAAAATAATTATATTGTGAATTGTAATAATAGCTTGTTGTCTTTGAATTTGTCTGCTTAAAATTTGGCAATCACGCGTAATCCCATGGGAATCGTGCACTTTTATTAGGATGGATTATAGTCCATATTATATCCTTCTCAGGGTTTATATGTAAACCTTAAAACAATTCGTTAGATATTAAATTGATCCAGCGGTCGAAGCGTGAAGCCGTAAGACATAATAAAGTTACCTTTAAAGTTAGTTACTTCCGCATTTACTACATTTATAAGAGAGACTTCTGAATAGAAATCATTTTAATCAAGCAGAATGTGTAGCAAAATGATAGGGCTTAGAAAAAAAACACAATGAAGTACTTAGAAAGTTAACAAAAAAATATACTTACAATGACATACATGCATACAATACGCCTATATTCCCAAATGGAATAAGCACACCACACGAAACGCTACGTAGTCAAGATCCTGACTATTCACGCTTCAAGGCCACTTTTAGCGTATTTTTTGGGCTCCAATTTAAATAAAACAACTATAATAATGGCAGGTTACTGGCCTGTTGCCTAAGGTATTATACCTAAACCCTAGTCGCCACTAACGACATCCAAAGACATCTAAAAAAATAGAGAAGAAGTGTTTTAATTCTAAATACGACTACAAAATATGGAACAAAATTATGTTTTAATTTTTAGGTCCATGCTGGTTTAAAAAATATATTTTTCTTGTTCACAGTATATTATTAAACGTAGTTTGAGAAAGTATGCGACATAAATTGTAAATATCAACTATTCATGATTGGTGAAATATCTAAAATTATGTTAAGTAGAAGACTTCATATTTTATGTAAGACTGTATTATGTCCATAACTATGTCGTATTTATTCACACTGGTGCATTGTTCGTGGCCGTTATATTAAATCTGATTGTATAAATGACTCGGTTCAGCTGAATTTACATGGAAACGACTTTTATATGATTCTATATCTTTGTTTCGCTTCGAACATTACTGGGAATGGTATTGTTTTGGCTTTATGTATTGTGACACTTAAAATACTTTGTTTTTTGATAAGCTTTTGATTTGTTAGGGATTATTATAGCAGAAAATTTGTGCACCACAAAAGGGATAGGTGGGAGTACCTATATTTCTTTATTGAGCTGTATTAAGATGCGCTTTATTAATAGGTTAACGCTTAAGAAAAGTTTTATAAGGTAATTATAACAAGAACATATTTCAGTCTCAGTTTTTTTTAAATACCTATATCCCCTTGCGAACGTCAGTAAAATTGAATCAGAACAATTATTTCACAGGCGAAACTTGATAATCAAGAAAATAAGGATAACTCTGTTTTTATTCAGGCCAGAAGCTAAATAGAATTTTAATCAAAATCTATTTTGCTCCCCCTTAACTTGTGAGCGAAGTGGGCGGAGTCAAATCTGTCCGTTAATAAATTTAAATTTATTCGGTGATCGGCTGCGCCGCGTTAACGTGTTTAAAAAGCGATTAGAACTTATATTGACACAATATGAACTTTTTGCCGCTCCTTCCCCGGCGCGGCGAGTAATCAAAAACGAGATTATTCAATTTGCAAAGTAATAGAGACACAAAGGCGACGAATTTATTACTTCACTGTTATTCCCTCAATAGGTATCCGCTTTGTAAAGAGCCGAACGTTAAAAAAGCTATCTCCATTCGCTTTAGTGCGGAATAAAAAAACTCGAGACTCGTTCGGTGGAAACGCGCGTTATTTACAATGAAAATTAAGATTAAATTTACATTGTTGCTTTTATGGCGTAGGTTCGCAGCGTCTGCTATGGTAAGGTATTCATGAAAGCAAATGTTTAGTCCCAGAGGGCGCGGCGGGAAGCGCCGACTGCGCCAGCCAACTTATGATAATTACCGTCGGAATAATCACCCCGAAGCCAAACTGGGTAAAACACAATAGCTAAAATTAAGATTTAATACACTAAAAAGTTACTAAAATTAACAATCATATTACTAGGCTGAATAAATCGAGCTCCTATCAAAATTAAAGCTCAGTATTTGACTTACGCTTAGTTTTCTCTTCCTTAATTAGTTTCCGTTCTCTCGGGGGCTCAAAGCTCGAGAACAGCGCCTTGCTAAGGATGTCACATTCTCGTAACTGCCGTTGGGCCACTGCCGCCATCTTCATGGTCATTATGTCTTCTGCGAATAACTCTGTAGTTGCCTCTTTCACGATATCCACATCCAGACTGTCAATATCTCTCGTGATCTCAACGTACAGGTTTTCGAGCTGCTGTGCCAGGTACGATACGCTGTCTTTAGGGTCTTCTGGATTATCAAAAATCCGTATATTGACGTACTGCACGCAAGTAAACAGCTTCGACGAGTCGTAGGAAGCGTAGAGCTCATAAAACGCAGTCATCAACAAGTTCTCAAACAAATTCTTGTGAATGGTTTCTTGTTCCTTCATCCATTCTAATTCTTTGGTGTAATTAGCTATGTTGTACTGGAATTCTTCTATTTCCTGAACGGCTAAACGTTTTAAATAGTCTCGGCATTTGACAACGCTGGATCGAATATGACTGGAAAACACGTCTATTTGCATATAGTTTAGGCATTGTGCACTTAATTGGTCAAACACCTGCATCAATCTCTCTGGTTGCTCAAAGAACAGTTTTGGGCGTGGATTTTTCAAGTTGTACCGTTTTATGTACATGTTTAAAGTCATGTCATCAAGTACAAAATCCACTTTTGTGTCCTTACGGCTACTTTTCATTTTATATTCTTCATCGTGTAGTTGCCGCCACGGCAAAGGCGCTAATTCGTTGAGAAATTTACAGTACATGTGCAAAATATCGTAAGTAGCAGCTAGATTGCCTATCTCGTTCCTAATATTCACATATTGAAATCCGTAAGTGTCCAAGCAATCTATCAACGATTGTAATTCTTTAGCTTTCTGCTCCGATTGTTCATGCAGCTTTTGCGCTACCATATAGCTTTCCTTGGCAAACTGAACGAAATTATCCTTAGTTTTTTTGCATAGTTTATCTATTTTATTGCATTCTTCAAGTTCGAAAGCATATGCAGTATCCATTTGGATCATTTGATCTCTTAAATATGCTATATTGGATTTAGTTTGGGCTATGTTCCTTATATCTCTCATATACGCTTTAACATCTACAAATTGCCTTATAGGCCTGCCTTCAATGATCTTGAAGAAAGTTGAATCGACGTCGCAAATCGTTTTCGGTTCAGACATGATGAAGGGTTCTTTCTTAACCTTTCGGTGGAATTCCTTACCAGGTAATAGTTTCTCCCGGGGCGGCAAATGGAAAGGGTTCACGGGCCCAATGGCTGCCACTTCCCTGTCTTGAACTTTGAACTTACTCTTAAAAATAGTGATCTTATTTTCAGTAACTCTATCTACGTTACCGCGGTCAAGGTCGTGTAACGGTATCTTCATCACAGGGCTTCTCCTTATGCGGTTTCTAGATATTTCTTTGTATCTGTAACGAGGAATTAGATTATAGTTTCAACAAGTGCAACGTTTTAAAATCTAGTAACTAACAGATAAACTAATAATGTACAATGAAACTTACTTTCTGATATTGTCAACATATTGGGCCATCATGATTATTTATAGTTATTATAATCTAACACTATAAAATCTAAATACAAGCCCTCACACTTAAATAGCAAAACCTGACTGACGCCGTCTGTGTTACAAATGTCAGTTTAACTCTTCTTAAATCAAACTTTTCGCCAACTGTCCTTTTTGCACGACATGAAACCTATCACAAGGCATAAAGCATCCAATTTCGGGGTGAACCGTTGTGCAAACTAGCAAACACGTCAGTGGCGAAGCTTAGTGGTAGCAAAGGTTGTGCCCTCAGGGATTGGGGTTTTGGAGAGCTGTCACTCAATTTGACGCCAGCACCGGCCGCCCTAACGCCTGCGGCGAGAATTTCTTCAATGACCACTGGGGTAGTGTTACCCGACACCTCTAGTTTTGGACGCAGTTCATGAACTTAAAGATTCAAAAATTCTTTGATTTTACTTGGAATATTCCATGTAATGTAGGCCTGTGTGGTGATAGAATAACACCTCTCCATTTCTTCCGTAGTTGTCGTAAGAGGCGACTAAGGAGATTGGTTTAGGTATGCTCTAGGCGACAGGTTAGCAAGTCGTCGCTATTATACCTCTACCATCTAATTTTAATTCAAAATTGGACGTATTTATGCAGAAAGGAACCAACCCACACGATGATAGTTCTGAAAAAGAAACTTTTTGTTCGTAAACAAAAAGTGCTTTATCTCAAGAAATCATCGTGTGGGTTGGTTCCTTTCTGCATAAATACGTCCACTTTATGCTAGAAGTGGCTGTGAAGCGTGAAATAGTAACGGTTTTGTCTATGTCATGTTTCGTGTGTTCTGCCTACCCCATTTGAGAACACAGGCGTGATTGTATGAATGTATGTAATATTTCGTGTTATTTTCAGTTGTAAAAAGAAAATGTGCACAACCAACTTATGCGTTACGTGTTTACGTAACACGTCTCTTTTTACGTCGGCCCCGTGTGGTGCCGGGTTAGAATAGCACCTCCCCCTATCTTCCCGTGGGTGTCGTAAGAGTCGACTCTGGGAAAGGGTTAGTGTATTGTGGGCGATGGGCTAGCAACCTGTCACTGCAATATCACGTTTAACGGTCTGATTACCCTGAAATTGCTAAATGTGGCACTGGATTTTTGAATTCACGTGCTCTGCCTACCCCTCTTGGGAATACAGGCGTGAGAATATGTATGTATGTATGTATTGAATTATACTTTACGTATTAGCAAATATTTTTTAAGTACGTTTGGAGTCAGAGCCGTGGTTGATTGATGCGCGGTACAAATCCAAAGTTTTTGGTCTTTGAATATAAAAACAAAACCGCTAAAAGCATGTCACTTAAAACGAGACACTTACAAATATCTTCTGAAGTCAAGTGTGACTTGAGAACTATGTAAAGGACCGAGCACTAGCCACTAATTAAATTCGGCTTATTAGACAAAGGATGGCTCGATGAGAACTTGTTGGATATAAGGATAGGGGGAATACTGATGTAGAAAAATTAGTGGATGATGAAGATGTCAGGTTTAGAATAACACCTCTCTATTTCTTCTGCGGATGTCTTAACCTCTCGTATGCTTAGTAGCAGATCTGCTCCATACAATAAATACATAGAAAAGATCTGTCACCCCGCATACCAGAGGTTAAGAAGCGACTAAGGAAACATGTTGGGGTATGCTTTAGGCAACAGGCTGGCAACGTGACTATATAGCTGTCACTTTTATACCTCTTTCATCAGTTTTAACCTACAATTAGGTATGCTGTTAATGGCTAAATAACGTGAAATAAGGCAGGAGTACCGTTTGTGGCCACCTTAGCACCATTTATGGCCAGCTGACATTTTTATTAATTTACAAAAAAACACAATAGGTACTAAAACCATGTTTTTATTATATTTCCATCAATTCATTTGAAATTGAATAGAAATTTTGTTTTATTGTTTAGTTAAACAAAAAATGGTCACAAAGGGGTCGGTGGCCACAACCGGGTCACCTGCCCAACTCATGATTTTGACTATGTACCGTTTTATGTGCTATGCCTACTCCATTAGGGAATACAGGCGTCATGTTGTATGTATATAATTAGGTACTAACAATTTCCCTTGAAGTTGTAGATATAGGACGCCTTTATAACGGTATTGCTGATTCGCAACGAATGTTTAGTTTCGACTGGAATTGCCGCTGCGTGCGGAATTAATCGCCCCATGGTGATTATGCAAATGTATCGCGGATAGACGGATTACCTCATTCAAATTAGGCTTAGTGCTGGCTGTTTAGCGAGGTTTAGTTGGCAGTTTACTGAAAACAGGCTAAATAAACTTTTAGTCAAATATCGGTATTTATTCTTTTTTTTTCAATTTTGAAATTTGTTGACATGATTTACTTCAAATTAGGTCCAACAATATGAATGAAGATGTTATAGTGTGAGTGCGTAAAGTAATTTCATTCTGCATTATACAATGGGCCTGTATAAAGCAACCTTCTTTTGATTTACTACGTCAAATTGTGACACACCGTCTGTCAAAAAAAAAGTAAAATAAAAAAAAATGGCGCGTAACTCGAAAAAGTTTTTTTTTCTTATTGGCCTTTCTCAAAACTTCGCAAAAAGACAAATTTTACTTTCTCTTATTTCCCGGACTCGAAATATTCGTACTTAGCTAATACACAGCCAAAGGGCACCTTGACGGTCAAGGCTTGACCACAGTCCAACTTAAACCCTTAATCTAGATTATAATTAATAGCTTGACAGGTACACTTGATAGGTGACCTACCCCTTTATCACGTAAATACGTATACTTATGTATTATTTGATAAAGGGCGAAGTTAAACGAGGGACCCTCGGCCGTGGTCAAGGATGTACCCCGATTGTCTTTCGTCTTAGCTTTGCATAGCTCAGCAACAGTTAGTACAGTTAAATATTACGTATTTCCTTCCCTATGAAATCAGCGTTTTTTGTGTAGATAAAAAAAAAAGAATTTATATAATACGTATTATGTGTTTTTTTTCATTTACTTAGGCAACCAAAAATACCAGCGTTGTAAAATTATGTTCGTGTTTGAAGACACTATTAAACTAAGCGTCGACCGTTATATTCAATTAAACATTGAACTGGGAAAAAAAAAGAAAAGTGTTTTTCAACATATCATATTGTCATAATATGAGTATATAATGATTAATAATCATATTGACAGAGATAGGTTTTCACAACAAGAAAATAATTACGCATTTATTTACGTAAAAATATGACGTCATATTTATACGTAAAGTAAATGTCAGCCTAAGATGAATCCACTGATCGGCAACATTTGGCTGGTGCGTCTTATGTAAAGAATAATTGGACGGCCCAGGCTGATGTCTGCGGTTGTGGGCAGTTACTAATTAGAATAGAAAGGTACGGTTCCTAAGAAACCACTTATTAATTAACGGGGTACTTGTAGGTGTTATATTGTGGCTTGTATTAGAAATGTTCAAGGTTCGCCTGAGAGCAAGTTTTCAACAAGTTTTCGTAGATTTTCAAATTTATTTGTGATCTTTAGACTAGTATTAGTTTGCACCAAAGTTGAGATGTTGCAACTTCTTGAGATTGTTTAAGTAAACATTTTCTTCTACAAAAAATAACACGAAATACTGGAATTTGGCAAAGAAATTTCTACTGTACCTATCTAAAGAAAATAAAAAGCGAAACGGACAAGCGACATTTTTTGGTAGAAATCAGCGAATTTTACTTATTAGGTGTAATTGGAAAACTGAGAATTCTAAAAAAATAAAAGCCTTTTAATTAATTAAACATAGAAATATTATACGTTTAAGTACATTCAGATACTTTATCTAACTAACATACCGCTCAAGGCTGCATTTATGACTACAAATCAAATACAGTTACATACTAAGCAGCTAGTGAAGCTAGAGTGTTCTCTAAATAAAACTAAATAGGTATTTTGGAGAAGACAACAAAATATACCACTGAAAGCATCTAACCGGGCTTATAAAGGATATCTAAAACGACCCCTTCATGCATTGATCTAATACAATCGCCGCTTATGTGCAACAAAATTGAACCGATAGGTTGACGACGCCATTCCACTGCATCCAACCAATCCCCGACGATAAAAAGTAAATAAAAACACTTCTGATTCGTCGAGGATTTGCTTTTATATTGAATTTGAAACCTTTTTGATGGCACTGTTATGTTTATACGCTAGAACTATGAATATCGTCAATGGATAGAATTCTATGAAGTGCAAGTGCAATATTATCTACGAACACAACGTGGACTCAAAACTCCATAACTTACATACTTTCCTACTTCATTAAAAAATGATAGCAAAAATCAATGAAAGTATTTTGTTTCAATCGTCCATAATATGTGTGATTTTTCATACTGAAGTTACCTCACTAACTTAATTAAGAAGCTGAGAATTTCCCAAAATAACAAATGCGCATCGGAATCGGTCGGTCCACTTAACACCTACAATGCCACAGACAGAAACGCACTCACACAGCCATCGAAGTCAATACTCCTCGTTTTATTACGTCACGGCTTATAAACATTTTCCAACATGTTACAAACGCTGTCAAACCCAAACGTTCATAGTCCATACTTCACTAGAATTACATAGTTGCAACCTTTACGGTCCATACAGCCGCTGCCAATTTAACTCGGGCCAAATCGACGTGGCTCGTCGCCAGAAACCACCAACACTACTAAAAAAAAATCCCATGTCGATCTGTGCGTCTCTTTTCTACCAAACTAGATAAACAAGGACGCGGGTAGTGGACGACTCGGAAGGAGTATTCAGAGATGGCGAACCGAGTAATCCTAGCAACCCCTAAACTCGCGTTTTAATATGACATACTCGTAAAATAAATGACAACGAGTAATCTGAACGGAATTGTTCTTGAATAAATTAGCAATCCTGTTACCTTTTATCGACGGAAGGGTTATTGCGGCGACACTAGCTGGCCTTAAGTGTCTTTAGTGGATGAGATTGTTCGTTGTGTTGTTGTTGTTGCAATTAGCTAGCTGAGAAATGGCTAGGATTTTCTTTATCTTTTAGTTTGAGACTCTAGGTGAATTTGTTTATTTCAGAGATATGAAACTTTTGGTTCTACTTTAAGCTTCTGTCAATTAATTTTGATCTTGTAACGCGGTGATATTCTCTAACGTAATAATAATCTAAACTCGACGACTCGTAATTACATTGGAAAGTAACGCCACTGATTTCCTAAATTTATACTTTCTATCAGTTCAATTTTAAATACAAAAAGTAAAGAACTAATTTGATATGTAAGTAATTCGTCATGTCTCTGGCTAATCCTTCATTTATTAATAAAGTAAACTAGTATAATAATTTTGCTTGCAATCGTTGCATAAGGAACGGGAACGATACAGTTCCCTCCGTCTGCAATCAGCACAACTTCATTCAAGTCCTCAGGAAGGCAAGCAGGCTGAATGAGAGGCTCTTTGTTAATTATGTGACGGAGAAAACATCACAGTCCACAAGGATTCCAGTAGGCTTTCTTCTAATATATTTTTACTTATTTTTGACATTAAATCTAAAAAACCATGCCATCAATACTGTCTACGGTTTTTTTTTAGCTCGGCATTCAAATGGTTACCTACTGCGAGTTTCTAGAAAAATCCACGAATACTCTTGATAACAAACAAAAATATGGACTAAAAATGCCGCATGTTTGAACGGCTGCAATTTATAGGTACATTTTATGCTCATTCCAGGCTTGAAAACGTCCATAGTATCTTTATAGAATGTTTATTTAAATAGGTATACATATACACACAATTGAGTTTAATAGTTCCATTTGTGATGTCGGGTTTAGAATAACAGCTCTCCATCGTTTTCCTTAATCGTTTCCGTGGATATCGTAAGAAACGACAAAGGAAAATAGGCTTAATTGTGCTTTACGCGACAGTCTAGACTAGTTACCTCTTTTAACTAACTTGGAACTTAAAAAAATATGCTAAAAGTGGCTATGAACCTTGAAATAGTAATTTTTTTCAATGTAGCGTTTCATGTGTTTTGCCTACCCTATTTGGAAACACAGTGATAATAAGCAATAATAGTTCATGCCTTATTATAATAGATCGTCTTTCGTCTACAGTCTGGCATTTTTACGCTACAAAAACACTGACAACATTAAAACATCTTACTGTATTCCTGTGTCCCTTATTTCAAGCCTTTGCCTCTTGAATCCTTAATCGCGGCCCTCGCGACGTCACCGCCTGCGATCTAACGTCTCTAATTACGAGAAAAACGTTTGAATTATCTTTTATTTTCACTAATTAGATGTTCGCAAGCTGGTGAAAGGGCGTCAATGGACAGGGGAGGTAATTTTATAAGTGTCGCGAATTTACTGAAAGGATTCGTAAGTCTGAGAATGATACAATTGGCGGCAGTAATTTGTTTAATGCAGTTAAGGGGTTCTTTTTTATTTTAATTGGCTCCTTTGTTGTACATATTTGCAGGAATCGAGTAGTAGTAGTCACGCGAGAAAGCATTCATAGTTTTTATAAAGTTTCTTATGATACTGTGTCTAGTTGGTTCGGTCTTTCGTACGGAAACAATGGTTTCGGAACTAACTTGGCCTAAATGAGAATGAAGAGCAGAAATGCGAAAACAGTATCAAAATGTATCGATCTGACAAAAACATTTGGGAAGAAGGCGAACTTAGTTCGCCGACCGCCAGTTTTCGTAATAGGACCAGTTTGCAAGGGTTTGGTCTATATCCTATACGGCAAAGTCCTACATGATCAAGGGAGAGATTTTAGTACTACGTGGCGCGATCAGCTCTATAGGCGAGGCGTCATTGTGGTCGAAATCTGCTTCCAACTAGCAAGTGGGAACGCTGGAGTGGTTTTGTTCATAGAAGTATTGTTAAGTTGTAATAGCATAGGTACGTCAATGTTAGTATGCAATCCGGTGTCACCAAACTCATAAATTAAAATTGAGCCCACTGACAACAGAGAAACGAAATACAAAGATTTTATTCTGTGTTGATAATTTTATATCCTGAAATCTATACTAAAATTATAAAGCTGAAGAGTTTGTTTGTTACAAACAAACAAACTCTTGTTTGTTTGTTTGAACGTGCAAAGCTCAGGAACTACTGGTTCGAATTGAAAAAATCTTTTTGTGTTGGATAGACCATTTATCGAGGAAGGATTTAGGCTATATAACATCACGCTGCGACTAATAGGAGCGAAGGAACACTGGAAAATGTGGAAAAAACGGGGGAAATTGCCGAAGGTCACTATTTCACGCGATCGGAGTCGCGGGCACAGCTAGTAGTACAATAAGGCGTAGTTTGTATTAAATTTGTAGAACTTCATCGATTTTGTCACCTCGAGACTCAAGCATCTTTAGCGCGTAGAGGGCAGAGCTTCGCGTACGTTCGGTCCGCGGCAACATACAAGTCATAATATATCTACTATCTACTTAATGCGTAATCTTAGTTGGATGAAAGGTAGGTAGTGTATCCCACTCACCAGCAGGACATTACCATTTCCACTTTATAAAAAACAACGAATTTACTCTCCGTGGTTTCTGTGATATCAGGTAACCAATAGAAAAGGGAATGCAAATAATGGCCCAACATTACCTGCCTGTTTTATAAGTTTGCTGGCAACGAACCGTTTTCCAACGGATGGCCATTCCACTCCGAGGGACAGCGTTTTAAATATTCCATGTGCGGTCAAGCATAAAATCTACAAAGTAAATGTATTACCTATCTTTTATTGGGCGGTCTCCAGATAGTGGTTTCTTTTATTTCTTTTTATCAATAACATAAATTCGTCACGTACCGACCGTAAATAAATGAGAGTTATGTTACTGCGGTGCATTGAAATTATTTTAGTTAGTTTGTTTATGACCAGTTTCGGAGTTTAGTGGTCGGTAATATTTACACTACTTTTTGCAGTGCTTGGACGAAAAATGTTCGTGATAAACTGTCCACGAATTTATTAGTGTTGCTGTTAAAAGTATTGTGTAGGTGAATTTTTTCAAAAGGGTGAAATTTTGGAAAATACTACATAGGTACGTATGTAAATCTTTCCGTGAGCGCATTAATTTTACTTATCAATAATGATTTTGTAAAGGTTAGTTCTTGAAAATATAAACTCGATTTATTCCCAACAAATTAAAGATTTTGAACAAAAAAAGACTCTCATAGTGAAACAAAACGGATTCACTCACGTCTTTATATTGAGATTAGTTCGACATGTCAGGCGGCGTCAGTCGCGTCAAGCACAGAAAAAGAGCAGTGACGCGTAGTGAGCGATTTATACCGTCGAATTTCGATAAAATTTCTCACATAGTCTACTTTTATCCGTCAAAATTGGGTCCATATCGGGTTGCATAAAGTTTGAAGCCATACATTTTATAAGCATACATATTTTTGTCATAATCATCATTAAGCATAACTAAAGTAAGCCATAAATTTTTATGCATAATGTTTTATGGCATACATTTGATTCGCATAAAACAATATACGCATACTTTATAATGGGCATACAGTATAAACGCATAAACTGGTTGTGCATAAAACATGCGAAGCATAATGTACGATTCGCCATATTTATTTTGCGCATAATAATTTTCATAATCTAGCCTAACTTAACCTACGTTTGTGGCCACGATTCGGTTCATGTGATGTCACAGTTCTAACCTAACCTAACCTACTTTTTTGGCCGCGATTTGGTTCATGCGAGGTCACAGTTCTAACCTAACCTAACTAACTTTTTTGGCCGCGATTCGGTTCATGCGAGGTCACAGTTCTAACCTAACCTAACCTATTTTTTGGCCCTTAATCATCAATTTTATGGCTGGATAAATGTATGACAGCCATAATTATGACTGAAAATAATTATAATCATCCATTTTATGACAACTATAAATTATGTCATTCGTCATTATGGTAAAACCATTTATGACTAAAAATAATTATGACAGGGAACATTATGACAATAGTACACTTCATGCCAAAAAAAAAATTATGAGTTTCAACTTTATGGTTAAAGTGTTATGACAATCGATTTTATGACAATGGTTTGTATGCGACTAGAAGGGCACCCGTCAAAATTAATAGTTCCCACAGGATAGTGACAACTTATGCCTTGATCACACGTACCGAGTAGAGTGGCGAGAGAGTGTTCTCGGCCGAGTACTCGGTTCGTGTGTACTATTGTTTTCATAGAACACACGAACCGAGTACTCGGCCGAGAACACTCTCTCGCCACTCTACTCGTTACGTGTAATGAAGCCATTAATACCACGCGGTCGGAGTCACGGCCAACTATTATGTTCTGTTTCTCATAAAAATAAATTATACTGAAATAAAATCAAAAGTTAAAATTTTAGTTTAATCTTCTTTCTACTTCGTCTTATAGTCTCGCGCAGCACTTCAAATAAAGAATTATTTACAAATCTCAAAACAAAAGGCGTGATCGCAATAAACACAAAACAGAATCCGTTGACACAAAATAAATACTCAATTACGGCGCTTACGTTAATTAGACGGTTCAAAGGCTGTAAGGTGCTTAAGTATCCACTCAACGAATTTCCTCGAAGAAAACCCTTTTTCTCAGATGTCAATCGCAGCGAGGGCGCTAACTAATTGAAATAAATATTTGCGCTTCGAATTTTCTTTCGCCGACTCTGATACTCGTGTTTACTCTCAATTAGAAGACACGTCTTGGGGATTACATTTTTGGGTGTAAAATGACGCGTTTGATTGAGTGGGGTTGGGGTTCATTTCATTCGACGAAGAAACTCTAGCAATACATTTTTATCCTCCTAGATACCCAACAGAATTCTATTAGCTTTATCCAAACCAACGGCAATCGAACGCGGCTAATGTGATCGCAATTGAATGCGCACTGCAGAAAATCGCGCAATAAGTATGCATGACATCCTCGCCGGTGGTGATGCCCGAGTCTAGTCTGGTCGCCATTACTGCGTTCATTTCTATTTCTGATACGAATTGCACCTCCAACCGCTGGCTTCATTTAGATTGTATTTGACTTTTGTAAGTGCTGTTTATTCATAAGACAGGCTCTTTGTTCGATGTTGAATTGAACGAATCCTGTTATGGGTGTGGCTTCAGTTAAGGTTGAATATTTGTATACTGAAACACCGTTTTCATTTATCATCAAATTCTTGTATTTTTTGCATTGTAGCAGAACCCGTGTGGTGTCGGGTTTAGAATAACACCTCTCCAATTCTTCCGTGGATGTCGTAAGAGGCGACTAAGGACATAGGTTAAGGTATACTTTAGGCGACAGGCTAGCAACCTGTCACTATTGTACCTGCCACCTCAAACCCTTAAAAATATTATGCTAGAAGTGGCCACAAAACGTGAAATGGTCATCGTTTTGTCTGTGTAGCGTTTTGTGTGCTCTGCCTACCCCGTTTGGGAATACAGGCGTGATTGTATGTATGTATGTATGTATGTATGTAGGTATGTAGCAGAAATCGGCATGGTAAGCAAAAAGGACTCAACCATAAATAAAGTGGACCCTCTTGTCCAAATATTATTTTGGGAGAGAAAAATGGTGCAGACAATGTGCCGAGTACCAGGGTAGCATAGGTCGTGCACAAGTGTGCGGTACGAGCGCGGTTTACGATTATTTGAGTGGGCGCGGACACTAACGTCCTAATTTATAACGTTAATACAGCATGATTGCTGCGCCGGACGGTACATTACGGTACTAGGATATTAGCACATGACAATGGTTTTGGCGTATTAAATGTGAATTGTGTGTTGTGTGCTCTATTTCTAATGAATGGGTCTAGAAGTTATACGTTTACCTATTTTGACAAAATATACGGTTGATGACCTATGAATTATGTTTGTTAAAGACCTTTTTTGTGGATGGCGTTTCGCTGCTTGGTTCTCTAATTGATAGACCGAAAGGCTCTACGTAGAATGGGAAAGTTTCACTTAGATAAAAAAAATAGTTTTTTTCTCGCTACTACCGCTTTCAACACCAAGGACAAGCTATGAATAATGTACTTACTTGAAAAGGAGTCGTCACTGTTTTACGTTTGTACAGCAGTTGGAATTTAGTCTAAAGGACCCATAACTTCATGCTTTCAGACAATGTAGAGAATGTCATTAAAATTAAGGAATAACGCAGCTAAAATTTACATCCCATTGTTGTACAGTAAGAAATAAAGCAACATTGTGAGCTGTCTACATGTTGCGTCTAGCCATTGTTTGCAAAGATAACCTTTTACTGTCATCAAAGACTTTGTATTCACAAACAGAACTAGACAAGAAAATATACTTGAAGTGGATACAGAAAATGCTGAAACAAAAAATTTAAAATAAACAGACAACTTAGGAATGCGTATTTAAAGACCGTTGAAAGAAAAATCTTAACGATTTCTTAGTTGTTTTGTTTTTCAGTGCATCGCATTCTTTGTGTAGTTTAGAACTCCATTAATCTTCATAAACGTTAAAAGAATTTTAAAGTTACAGCATTTTTAATAAGAAAGTATTTTGGGTACTGACTGACATCTGGCATGAAAAACAACTAAATGACATGCCATACGTTCAGATGAAAACGGTTTGACAAAGAATTCTGGAGATCATTGTGAAGTGTTAACATGTTTCAATACCTACTGTACTCTTTTAACGTACCAATTTTGTATTTTTTTTATTTTATACCTAGTTTATGTTGAAATAAAGTTTTAACTAATTAAGTAGTGAGGGTTAGTTTGCGCATCGCTTTTCCAGGTAACAACGATGCGCGGACTTACCCCCACCACCAAAAATCAGGCCAAGTTTATTGCCGACCACTACAACCGCAATTTTAAATTGAAGGTGCTAGTTGTATTCTAAGTATGAACTAAATATTTTGGAACATTATAATTTCACAAAGAAACACTGTTCTGCGACGCAGAGTAGAGTTTTGATGGTATACAATAAAACTAAGTTAAAACAGACCTACCTTTTCGATATGAGACGCATTGTAAGTACCTATATTGCGATTTCTACCGCCATAATGATTACACACTTTTCTCATCAATGATGAGAAAAAATAATGATATATTTTTGAAACATTGTCGATCTTAAAGGTATGTTTTCAATCTTGACCGCGAACAGCAACAGCTGACATGGCGGCTTAGCACGGCAAGTTCGAGATAGACTATACCTGTCACTGTCTAACTAAAGAGATCAGACAATGACAAGTAATCTAAGGGCGCTTGTGCACTACCATGAATTTTCCGGTCCGGCTTTTTACTCAATGTCTCGTCTCGCTTGCTCTTGCATGAAATAGTACTAACGTGAGCGGGACGGCGCGACAGACTGTAAAAACCCGGACGGCCGGACCGGAAAATTCATGGTAGTGCACAAGCGCCCTAACCAGCGCAAGTGTCGTCTCGCGCGTGCTATTGTTTTAGGCGACAACGTAGTATCTGCAACCTTAAAACCTAAAGATTATACTAGAAGTGAACACGGAACGTGAAACAGGCAAGGTCATGTCTGTGTAGCGTTTCGTGTCCTCTGCCTACCCCATTTGGGAATGCAGGCGAGATGTATGTATGTGTACTTAGCATTCCATAAAAGGTTTTAACATCATGTATGGACATCACTCTTGTTCCTATGCCCAAAGACAGAAAAAAAAAGTGCGAGTCGGACTCGTGCACGAAGGGTTCCGTACAAAAAACAGCAAAAAGCACGTTTTTCTACGGGAGCCCCCCTTCTTTATTATTATTATTTGGATTTTAGTATTTGTTGTTATAGCAGCAACAGAAATACATCATCTGTGAAAATTTCAACTCTCTAGCTGTCACGGGTCGTAAGATACAGCCTGGAGACAGACAGCGAAGTCTCAGTAATAGGGTCCCGTTTTTACCCTTTGGGTACGGAGCCCTAAAAAAGATTAATCCTTGATTTTAAATAGCGAAAGCCGTCAGCGCTCCAAAGCTTAGCAAATAGAATATGTACAAAGCTAGTTCACAATCCTTGTTACAGTTCGCGGCACGAAATTGCTTCGCTAAAACTATCAGTTAAGGTGCAGACAGCACCGAACCACCAATAAAAGGGAATGAGTTGCAAACGCGTCGGTTCAAATTAAAATTTGTAGCAATCAGAATTCGCGGGGGAGTTGCGATGGCTATGGCAATTGCTATGGTTATTTGATTGTTTGTTGGTTTGCGCGCAGTGGTGGGGTATCCAGTATAGGAATAGGTTTATTTGATTGGTGACTTTTACAATGTAAAAATTAATCGCTGAATATGTTTCTAAGCGCAAAATTTCGAGAACACTGAATCGACTTCGCTAATGCTTTTTTAGATAGATAATACCTACTAAAACAAATAATAAAACTCCTGTTAGGCGCCAGGTCAGCTATATACCCAGTGAATAAAGATTTGTGATTTGAATAAAATGAACTAAATAAACATCGTTTGTTCAAAATAAATTCATTCACTGCAATTGAGTGAATGAATTTATTCAATGGTAGGACTAGGGTCACATAAACATAAAGGCGTCTGTGAAAATAACAGCCTTGGCCTTTTGATTCCCTGGTCACTACTGCAGGTAAGCACGTTGCGCCGTAACGAACCTGACCACCGACTGGTAGACTACTGATGTACTAACATAGCCCGCATCGCGATTGAATGCCGCCCCAAGGGGCTTCATAAATGAGACACCTTCACTGCTTGCAAATGCTGACTTGTCTGATTTCTAGGGCTCACAGGCAAGCTTTGAAATTTAACGTTTAGCCACATATTATTATAAGATAAATGATTATAAACATACAATCACGCCTGTGTTCCTGAATGGAGTACGCAGAGCACACTTCTAGTTTTATTATACTTACTAGGCTTAAGAATAAATGGGAGAGGTATAATATGGCAGGTTGCTAGTCTGTCACCTAAAGTACACCTAAATTTATTTCCGTACACGCCTCTTTTGACATTCATGAAGTAATAGAGAGGTGTTATTCTAACCCGACAACACACAGGTATGTTTAGCAGGTTGACAATAATTCTGTGTGAAATAGGTACTTAATGTAAAATCAAATTTTCTCGCTTGTCACTTGTTTGGAATTTTATAAAGTTGGAACCCGGTATTTTTCTCTAATTTTGCTGTCGAAAATTTTAACAGTTGAGGTAGTTGGGTCCAGTGGATAGCTAAAGTTATTTTATTCATTCAATAAAAAATACCCACATAAATTTTAGAGAATTTACGTTGAGCAGAAAATATCTCAAAAAAAAAGCCGTTAAAAATTGTAAATACATAATAAATAATGCAGTAAGTATAAATTAAAATTAAATTGGACAATATCAAAGTTGAACAAAAATCATCAATTAAAAATGAAATGAAGTTAACGATCGCAACCATCATTAACAGCTTATCGGGTGAAGAAGAATTTCAAGATTTATTTCTATACAATTGGAAAATGTACGGTACTAACTAACTAGGCACTGACTCACAAATCATGAAAGCTGATGATTCACACAAGTTACTCAGTATGTCGTATTTTCACTCATTTTGTAACGGTTACGCGTCGCGCTGAGTCATCACCAATGATTCAGGGCTCGGAAATAAACTGAAATAAGTGATAAACTTCGGTGTTCTTTGTTCTGACAAATACAGTGTTCTTGAATCATGATAACGCTATTTGCGCTGAAACAGAGAAAATACAAGTATTGTTAATAAATGTACACGCACACAGATACACACATCTCGCCTGAATGCCTAAATGGGGTAGGCAGAGTATACTAATAATCCTTACTAATATTATAAGTCAGAAAGTGAGTTTGTTTGTTTGTTCCGCTTTCACGCCGTAACTACTTAACCGATTGCTTTGAAATTTTGCAGACATAAAGATAGAAGTCCGGATTAAATAATAGGGTACTTTTTATCCCGGAAAAAAATGATGTTCCCGAGGGAAAACAAAAATATAGTTTGCTTGATAGATCGATATCAATCGATGATAGATCGATATCGATCGATAGATGATAGATCGATGGCGCTGTGTGTCGTTTGAAACGAGAAGTTTTCTTATAGATAGTTGTGCTTTATACCGTTATATAACCGAGTTCCACGCGGGCGAAGCCGCGGGCGGAAAGCTTATTAAAATATAACTAAGCATAATAACAGTAAAAACGTATGTAAAAGCCCTAACAGACGACCACATTTGGTTTGGTCCGAACCACGAACTTGGTTGGCTCCAAACCAAATCGAACGTGAGTTCAGCGGTTGGCCTAACAAATGTTCGACTTTGGTTTGGAGCCAACCAAGTTCGTGGTTCGGACCAAACCAAATTTGGTCGTCTTTTAGGGCTTTTAGAAACGATTCAAATTCTTAGTTAAAGAGTTATCATGCCAAAAGATCAGTAGTGCAGTTTGTAGCGGCCGCTGTGGCGTCCGCTCCCGAATTTCAGCTGACATACATACATACATACAATCACGCCTGTGTTCCCAAACGGGGTAGGCAGAGCACACAAAACGCTACACAACAAAATTAGTTTCAGCTGAATTAGTGCAAAATACTTATGTCGAGCTAGGCGACAGACTAGCAAGTCTAGCAACCCCTTTTTAACTTTAAACGTAGCTACTAGACGTAAAAAGTCATCATTTTGTCGAACAAACATTTAGTGTTACGCTTACTCTTTTTAAGAATAAAAGGCATGACGAATGCACGAAACAAAATACCAACAGTCGGAAAACTCGTGCAAAATGTAATTTTTTCCCGATGGAATCACATTCCCAACCAACCCTAACATAGTTCCGGGGTAGAAGCCCGGAATAACTAAAACAATGCGTCTGGAAATCTTGCCCAACTGCTTGACATACCGGATCCGATCTGACGTCGCCGTATTGCTAAAGTTTTATTTACCGACCTCCGGATTGTTTGCGTCTGCACGAGATAGTACACAATTTGAGATATGACGGATGAATTTATAGTAGAAATTATGGTTCGGGAGAAACTCTAGCGGTGGTGAATGGCGGATGGTTAAATATGGAAATGTAAAGAATCTGTGCATATGTCACGCCAAAATTGACAAAACGGGTAGCCAGAGCACACGAAATGCTAGATGACAGGTTGCTAGCCTTTCGTCAAAAAATGTAACCTGTGTCAACGCTTTGCCTTGACCCTTGAATCAGTGGTACATGCTTTTACTTAAATATCCTACCTCTACATTTTGTACACTATGTTTTTTTTGTGTAATTTTTTTTACCATTTTTTTTTGTATTTTTTTGTTTTATAAAAATGCCTCTCAACCGATTTTTCTTAGTCACTTCTCGACATTCACGAACGAAAAGGAGATGTGTTATTTTAAGCCCTACACGGGTTTAAACTAAAATGGAAAATGTTGTCTAAAACCGTAGAAAAATAAGTAGTTATTTTTTATTTCTATTAAACAAACAGCGTGAAGTTCAGACTATTGGCGGTAAAAATAACCTCGGGCGACGTCAATATTGAAACTAATGCCTTTAGAATATTCATGTCTGAAATAAAGTTGCTCGAAATGCGATTCCCTTTAATTTATTGGTAGCCTTGATTTGTCAATAAAAATGCAGACAGAAAATTTCAATCAATGAATATGCCTCTTACTCCGATTCTAAATTAAATTTTAATGAATAGGGTAGTTGAAATGTCTTATCTGTAATATTAATTTTTACATGTCAGTAATGTGTATCTCTATCACAATATCACAAATGAATAATTGAAAACTAAACACATTTAAAAATACGTAGGGTAAACGTCCGGGTACTTGACACCTAACAGAAAATATTTCATTTGTATCGCAATATGTTTTGTTTGTTTATACATCTAGGCTAAACTATTGTACAGCTTTCCCAAGAAAATAACTCCGATCGGCTGTTACCGTCTGCGCCGAGAGGGACAGAACGATATCCGAGAGTAGCCGAACGTTTTAAGAGTCAGGACGCCCATAGTAGCTAATGGAATCAGTTTGGGTGTCTGATCATTACCAACATGACGAACCAAACTAGGGTGGCACAACGATATCTGTGTATATTATCGATATTGATAAAATTTATAACCAAAAACAACGCAAGAGTTTAGCGCGCGAAAGTCTCTTTTATCATTATTATTATTTTGGTAATACTGTAAGCTAAGTAAAACCGTTTAATAATAAACTGTACTGACGTTTTGTTTTAGTATGATGGTAATGATCTGCCACGCAAAGTCCATAGAAAAGGTTTTTTGTTCCTAGTTACGCCAGCCTGGACATATGTCATGAGTCATCTGTCTGTGACATCAATCAATAACCAATCAAAACTCGAGTGTTTAAAATCTTTTTTATCATTGGTAGATCGAAGTTTCCCGCGTCACAAAATTCGTCTACTGCGCAGGTATGTCCAGAGGAATTATTAGTTCGGTAATACTGTAGGTTTCTTTCAAGATGAAACCTTGGTTGTTAAACGGAATTCTTGCGTAGTCACAATGTAAAAATTTGTTAGTGAATTCGATTGCATGTGTCAAGGTATGGTCAGTTGATTTTGTCAGCGAATTCCTTTTTTTATTGGAATATACACATGGCAAATAGGTATTTGCTCGCAAAAATGTGGATATTAATAAAATTTATATCAGTTTTATCTCAATAATATGAAACAAATGTTTGACGACGGTAAGGTTTCACTTTTTTAAATCGTTTATTCTTTGGATAACTGCACTGATCCATGTAAAACGAGACTAAATTAATTCCTATAGACTTAAAAAATATTCCGCCGTCGGTATAATGAAACAAGAGATACCATTTAAATTCTTTTTAATACCTTCGATGATATTCGACACAATACGATTTGGAATGGATTTTTCGGCTAAGCCACTTCGTCTCGTGTTCGTGACGGCGGGCAAAAAGCTATCAAATTATAACGAGTACCACGAAAAATTCATTTTTTCCCGCTATTATTTTGTGGCCGCCAGACTTTCCGAGAATCAAATTACAGGCGAGTATTTTCACTATATTCTCTCTCCTGCACTTAACTTGAACTAAGTGTTACACTTTTACAGGTGCCTATTAAATATGCAGCGATTAAAAATATTCGTAGGCTCGAAAAACGCTAATGTAGGTAAATGTCCTTTAAATAATAATACATTTAATACTAAGCATAGAAATAAGTTCTAACACATTCTACGGATTACCTACTTATTACCTATCTGAAATAAATATTTCAAATTTGAATTTGAATAACATACACACGTACCATGCATGTATTCCCAAACGGGGTAAGCACAGCAAGACGATACAAGACTTTACACAGATAAAACCATAAAGTGTGTCACACACTAAGCAGATACGGTAAGATAATACCTTAGACATGCGACATTAGATAAAGATATACGTTACTGAATTTTAGGGTCGAACATAGATGAAAGTATAATGGCCGGCGCTCACTGCCGGCATGGCAGAGGACGGCACGGCAAATCGTGCCGCGGCATCCAAAAATATAACCCGTGAAATG
>BHDV01071516.1:110501-124732 GCA_005406045.1 Adoxophyes honmai
TTGCGGGCGTTGGATCCACTGGCAATGAAACTTGGGGTGAGTTTTCAAAGATAATTAATATAGACGGGCAAAATTTGCCAGTAACCTTGCATGTAGTATCTAATAAAGTATTGACGAACCATGGTTTATTGTTAGGTACTGACTTCTTGGACCAAGTTGAGGTTAGAGTCAAACGGGGCGAAGTTACATTGTTAAAATTAGATAAAACCGAGATGAACGCACCCGAGATTTTTAACATAAAGGTGGTAGACAAGGCTAAGGAGGTGGATTTATCTCATGTTAAAGATCCGCATTACCGAGATGCCGTGCAGAACGTAATTAACGGGTACAAGCCCGAAAAGACGCGAGATGTAGGTTTAACTGCCAAAATTGTGTTAAAATCCGAAAAGCCAGTGGTTAGACGGCCGCGTCGACTGGCCCCTTGCGAAAAAAAAGAAGTAGATGACTTAATGAAGACATGGATTCAAGAGGGCGTTATAAAACCATCTAATTCTGAATACGCGAGCCCGATAGTGGTAGTGAGGAAAAAAGACGGCTCCGTTAGAGTTTGCGTCGATTTTCGCGAACTAAACGATGTTATTGAGTGTCCGCATTTTCCGTTGCCGTTAATTGACGATATTTTGGACGCGTTGCAAGGGTCTGGTTATTTTACGACGCTCGATCTAAAGAATGGGTTTTTTCACGTGACTATGCACGAGGACAGTCGTAAATTTACAGCCTTTGTCACGCCAACGGGGCAGTATGAATTTTTAAAATTACCATTTGGCCTGAAGATCTCTCCTATGGTGTTTCAAAAATACATAACGATGATCTTTAAAGAACTCATAGATGACGGTATTGTTATAGTTTATATGGACGACATTGTAATTCTGGCTAAAAACTTGGAAGAAGCGTGGGAACGTTTGCTAAGGGTAATAAAAGTAGCGGAACAACACGGGTTGGTAATAAACTGGGACAAATGTCGTTTTCTGTTAACAGAAATTGAGTATTTGGGGTACATTGTCTCAAAAAATACCATTAAACCGTCCCCTCATAAAATTAAAGCCGTTGCAAATTATCCCACGCCAACAACTGTAAAAAAGGTTCAGAGTTTTTTGGGTCTCACGGGGTATTTTAGAAAATTTGTTAGGGGTTATTCTAAGATTGCCAAGCCATTAACAGATTTGCTAAAGAAAGAAGTAAAGTTTCACATAGGAGACAAAGAGAACGAAGCGGTAGAGACCCTGAAAGCAGTACTTACCAATGATCCGGTATTAAAATTATACAGGATTGGGGCTCAGACTGAGTTGCATACAGATGCGTCTATGGATGGGTACGGGGCAATTCTGATGCAATTAGACTCAGATGATGGGAAATTTCATCCGGTTTATTATGCCAGTGGAAAAACAACCCCCGCAGAGTCAAGGTACACGAGTTATGAGTTAGAAGTCCTTGCTATTGTAAAGGCATTAGTTAAGTTTAGAGTATATTTGTTGCCTATACCATTTGTTATTGTAACAGATTGTCAAGCGTTTACAATGACAATGAAGAAGCGAGATTTATGTTTGCGTGTAGCCCGATGGGCGCTGTTGCTGGGTGATTTTAGGTATGAAGTGCAGCACAGGCCAGGCAAAAGTATGCAACACGTAGATAGTCTAAGTCGGAATCCTATGTCAAGTGTTATGTTTGTAAGTGAATCTAAAGATGGGCTGATTGCACGTTTAAGAAGCGCACAAAATAAGGACAATGAGATCCGTAAGCTCATAGATGCCGTAACGTGCAGCCAGACCAATGATTATGTTCCCAGGAATAATATTTTGTATAAGCAAGGTACAGACGATTTATTAATTATGGTACCCAAGGCCATGCAGACTCAGGTAGTCAAGCAGGCACACGAACGTGGTCATTTTGGGATCACTAAAACCGAAGAAATTGTGAAGCAGGATTTTTGGTTTAAGGGGCTCCGAGAAAAGGTTGAACACGTGATAGCAAATTGTTTAGACTGCATTTTAGCCGAGCGGAAAATGGGTAAGAAAGAAGGGTACTTAAATCCTCTGGACAAAGGAGACACGCCGTTGGACACCTACCATATTGACCACGTGGGCCCAATGACTACCACAAAGAAGAGGTATGCGCACATTTTTGTAATTGTGGATGCATTTACGAAGTTTACGTGGCTTTACCCTACTAGGTCTACTGATACAGCGGAGGTATTAGACCGATTAATTAAACAAGCTGCTGTTTTTGGAAATCCAAGACGAATCATCACTGACCGGGGAACAGCATTCACGTCGAACGCGTTCAAAGATTATTGCACAGGAGAGAATATAAAACATTCGTTAATTACCACAGGAGTTCCGCGTGGGAACGGTCAGGTAGAGAGAATGAACCGAACCCTTATACCGTTATTAACCAAATTAACGGCGCCAAAGCCGGACGATTGGTATAAGCACGTGGACAAGGTGCAACAGTTCTTGAACTCTACAGTCAGCAGGAGCACTGAAAAAACACCGTTTCAGTTGCTTGTAGGAATGGATATGCGAATTAAAGAATGTACACACATACGGGAATTGATTGAAGCAGAGTGGGCGACGCAATTCCAAGAGGGTCGGTGTAAACTCCGAGAAGACGCTGCAAAAGCAATTACCAGGGCGCAACAAAAAAATCGAAAACATTTTAACAAAGGACGAAGAAACGCTACGCAGTACGAGAGCGGCGATCTGGTCGCCATAAAGAGGACGCAGTTCGGGGCGGGTTTGAAATTAAAAGGAAAATTTCTGGGTCCGTACCGCATAGTGCGGGCATTGAAAAATGACCGCTATATGGTTCAGAAGGTTGGGGAACATGAAGGACCTAACCAAACATCGACGACTGCCGATTTTATAAAGCTGTGGGCGACCAACAACGTGGACGAAAATTTAAGCAGCAGCGATGTCGAACCAGACATCTGAGGGCAGATGTCAATGTAGGATGGCCGAGTGTAATATCGGAGATACGCTCGAAGCGGGTCATCAAGTAGTCTTAAGTTTTCGTTTAAGTTTAGTTAAGAAAGTTGGATAAGTTACTGTTAAGATGAATGCTTGAGAGTGTGAAAGAGACGGATAGATGATGCACCGCATGCGCAGGTATACCGAAAAGGGAACAGAGGCGAGGGTCGGTTTATACCTGGGAATGACAGGCAGTTCGGAATGAGCATTAGACGTAGACAGACCATTTTGTATAAAATTACACTAGATTAAACGAACTTTACTTGAAAACCCCAGACTTAAAATCATTCACTAGACATAATATTCCACAATCCTATTAACATCAAAAAGGATATCACATGTATGTATACTTAATACATTTCGAAACTGTAACCGCAATAAAGTATGAAGGCACTGAACAACCTGTAACACGCTGTCCCCCAAACAATACACAGGTACATTAGGTACAGCAGCTGTTTCCTCCACAAAGCCTGTCTTATTGCCGGCTACTTTGTACTTTGATACCTGGCTGGGACGTGGACATTGTAAAGAAAAGTGAACGAAAATATTGTTTGCGTTTCGCGAACATGCTTTTATACGTCGAGTGTGTTTGCGGGAAACGTGACTTGTTTGCTTTCTCGAACGGCCCTTTTAAGTCAAAGTTACTTTAAGTAACTTAAAATAAATGAAATGTGATTAAAACTTGTTTCAAATAACTTTCAGATTTGTTCTTTTTGTTAGCGTTTATTGTAATAAATACTTTAATATATATATATAATATAATATATATATAAAATATTTTATTTTAATTTACAATTCTGTGAATATTTCAATATTGTGTAATTTTCCCCGTGTGGTGCCGGGTTAGAATAGCACCTCCCGCTTTCTTCCCGTGGGTGTCGTATGAGTCGATTCTGGGAAAGGGTTAGTGTATTGTGGGTGATGGGCTAGCAACCTGTCTCTGCAATATCACGTTTAACCAACTGGTTACCCTGAAATTGCTAAACGTGGCACTGGATTTTTGGATTCATGTGCTCTGCCTACCCCTCCTGGGAATACAGGCGTGAGAATATGTATGTGTATGTATATGAATATTTCAAGTGTTCATCGGTTACCGTTATTTATATCGACCAAATAAATGTAAAAAAAAAAACACGATTGCTGTGAATGGTTAGGTATACTTTATTTTTAGTATTTGTTGTCAGAGCGGCAACAGAAAAACATAATATGTGAAAATGTCAACAGTCTAGCTAACACGATTCAGGAGATACAGCCTGATGACAGACGGACAGCGAAGTCTCAGTAATAGGGTCCCGTTTTTACCCTTTGGGTAGGAACCCTTGGGCCTAAACACTTTTGATATAAAACAATACGCCGACAGTAAAATACGGCGGATTCATTCACCTTTCATAATATTCGAAACGGGCGAGCGGGCATTTGGACTAAACTGCAATATGGAATAAAAAACTACTGGTAAGTACTCTGTAGTTATTTACTTGAGAAAGGAAAATAGACAGCCAAATCGAATTACCCTTTTATTTTTGGTACAAAATGTTTTTGTTTTTTTAGCGCCGCGTCAAAGAAGACGAGTACCGTGGTGGTTATTTATTTAAAATATGAACAAGTCTGCAGACTAATGACAGAAAACCGAAAGCCTGAGCGGTATGGAGGGCATATAGCACGTTAGAATATTTCTTCACGTTTAAGAGGGCGCACACATTTTTTACGAACGTAATATAAGATCAGGTGGGGGAAGAGAAATTCAGGGGCAGGGCAGGGGTAAGAGGCACCACAGACCACAACTCGTCGAGTTATGAGTGATTATGGTCTGTAGAGCCCTCTTATCCCTGCGTTTCTCTTCCCCCACCTGACCTTAGTGGTTTTGGACCAATGTTTAAAAAATCGTGAAATGTAAATTAACTCATATTTAGCCATGAAAAAAATATGGTTAGACTAAACATATTCTGTAAATTTACAATAAAATTGTTTCATTTGTAATTACATTAAAATCAATGAGAAAAAAAATAAAGAATAATAAAAACCAATAATTTGATTCATGTTAATCCGTTAATCCCCAGTAGACTATATTGTCTATCAGATAATAACAAGTTTATATCGTTTATGGTAAATTTTAATGGAAAATTTTCAAGTGAAAGACAGCTCTGACGCGTATTTTTGTGAAAACTCTTCAACAAATTGGCTAAGTAAAAGAAATCTGTGTTGCTAATAAAATATTTTTTTCCGTTAATCCCTAGAAAAAGAGTTTATTTATATGTTACAGTAGTTTTTCTTTAAAAACTTAAGGATTTATAGCTTTCGAAAGCATTTGAAAAACATCAAAATCACCGAATTTTGTTTGCACGCTCTTAAGTTTCTTCAAGTTCTTATGTCACGTACCTATGTTTAACAAATTACCCATTTCAACTTAGTGTGAAAACCCAACACACCCCGATTAAAGGGGGAGGTGCATGGGATGTGTTACTTATTTAAGTAATCTACACAAAAACCTACATCACGTCTCTAGATGGGGTAGACAGGGCACACAAAACGCTACATAGACCAAACCGTTACTATTTCTCGTTACGAGATCAGTTCTAAATAAGTTGGCAGGTACAGTTTTCCCAAGAAAATAACTCCGATCGGCTGTTACGGTCTGCGCCGAGAGGGACAGAACGATATCCGAGAGTAGCCGAACGTTTTAAGAGTCAAGACTCCCATCCTAGCTAATGGAATCAGTTTGCGTGGCTGATCATTACCAACATGACGAACCAAACGGGCGGCTGTCATGTTGACGTGACATTTATCAATCAATAACCAAAAACAACGCAAGAGTTTAGCGCGCGAAAGTCTCTTTTATCATTATTATTATTTTGGTAATACTGTAAGCTAAGTAAAACCGTTTAATATGTAATAAACTGTACTGACGTTTTGTTTTAGTATGATGGTAATGATCTGCCACGCAAAGTCCATAGAAAAGGTTTTTTGTTCCTAGTTACGCCAGCCTGGACATATGTCATGAGTCATCTGTCTGTGACATCATCAATAACCAATCAAAACTCGAGTGTTAAAAATCTTTTTTATCATTGGTAGATCGAAGTTTCCCGCGTCACAAAACTCGTCAACTGCGCAGGTATGTCCAGAGGAATTCTTAGTTCGGTAATACTGTATACTTGTGACAGGTCTTGTGACAGGTTGCTAGCCTGTCGCCTAAAATATACCTTAACTAACTAGCTTTTGCCCGCGGCTACGCTCGCGTTAAATTCGGGGTAACACAGAAGAGATCTTGTTAGTCACAGCCCGCATGCCAATTTATAGCTTTTTACGTTAAAAATTGCGGAATCCTACTTCCGGAAAATTCATACAAAATCTTTATAAATTGTAGCCTATGTGCTATTTCTGATGTATAAGCTACATTACTGTAAAGTTTCATTAAAATCCATTCAGTAGTTTTTGCGTTAAAGAGTAACAAACATCCAAACATCCAAACATCTAAACATCCAAACATACTCACAAACTTTCACATAATATTAGTAGGATCATATATCCTTACTTGCCCCTTACGATAAATGCACGGAAGAAACGGAGAGTTATTCTAAACCTGACACCATACATCCGTATACCTACAGATTACTATCCAGTAATCTGTAGGTATACAGGTTTGACTATTTCACACTTCGTAGCCACCTATGACATAATTTTTAAGTTTTATGTTAGACTAGCTTTCCACCCGCGGCTTCGCCCGCGTGGATTTCTGTTATTTTGCCGTATAAAGCGAACATTCCCTCGGGAACATCTTTTTTTTTGGGATAAAAAGTACCCTATTATTTAATCCGGAGCAATCGGTTCAGTAGTTACGGCGTGAAAGCGGAACAAACAAACAAACAAACTCACTTTCCGATTTATAATATTAGTACGGATAGAAGAGGTAGGAAAGTGACAAGTTCCTAGGTTGTCGCCTAAAATATACCTCAGCCTATCCTTAGTAGACCTTTACGATATTCAGGGAAGAAATGGAGAGGTATTCCCATACATTAAGTGATAGAAAATAGAATAAAATAGAGACAGTACTTAGAAAGTAATGCTATATTTTACGCGATTCGAATTAGGTAATATTCATCGCAATCATAAGTAGAGTTTATTTCATTGAAACGACTTTCAAAAGTTTTAATTCAAGCGAATCTTGGATTAATAACCACATTTTGTATAGTTCAAATTAGAACGTAGCCACAGGCGTCGCGAAGTTATTTCAAACTTTTGTATAGCCCGTACGTGCTTGAATTTAAAATTTAATCTTTTAAAATTGCACCTCTAAAAAAAGAGAGGTACCAAACGAAACACTTCGCGGCATTCTTATGACAGTTTAACTTGAAAAAATAGCGTAAAATTTACGTGAACTTTGAAAATTAACTGCACGGAATTCCATACAGCGTGTTCGGAAAAAGGAGCGAAAGTGGCAAGTGTCACGAACAGCATTTGGCATTCAGCCACAGCGTATTGATGCGGCAGACGGGGGCTACTTATTTATTCATAAACGTTCAAAAACTTGTCAGCGGTGTTGCCAGTTTAGCGAGTTGTCGATAGAAGTGGCGACTTTTGATCTAGTGTTACTGATTAAAATATTATTTGCCGCTAAAAAATATAATTAAAAGTTAGATACCTATTGTATGTTGTTTCAACTACCCAAATAGAATAATTGTGAATTGGCTAATAATTATGCACTAGAATTGGTCAATGTTATGAAAATAATAATAATTATTTATTAAGGAATAAATGAGGCTTATTATACCTATTATTAAATTGTACGTTATTGCACCGATACTTATTTCAATTATAATCTAACTACTCATTAATACGTATCTTTGTTTTTTTCGCTTATTTTAATGATAGCACCAGATAACAGCGCCAGTGACCTCTGACACCTCTTCCATACAGTTTTGGCGACTTTTAGCGGCTTTTGACTTCGAATCTAGCAATTCAAACTTCTAGGGGTTGGCAACACTGGCTTGTCAGTACTTCCCGACGGGCGGCCGCCGTGCACTATCCACCTCCCGTATTAGTGCGCTCCCTGTTTATTTTATTCTCCAAACATATTCGGCTGGAGCTTCGCATCGCAGCCAGACGCTCTGAACTCTCTTTTTGCAACGAATAATCAGAGAAGACGTCAGGTGGCGTTCATACATCGCGTTTTATTTTCAGCTGCCGTGTACGAATGTAAATTGTTAACTGTTTGAAACCGACGTTCGTCTCGTATTATGTAGGTTTTATGAAAGCCTAATACATTGTACTGTGTAAGGATGTAACGAGACTCCGATTCGGGTACGTCGGAACATACGATCGATACAACACGATAAATCGGAGGATGTCGGCGACTTTCATCGAGCTTTTATTAATTAAATACACAAAATGTCTAAATAACGTTTTTAAGACCCTCCATTTGTAAGTTTGACCTAATGTATGAGATTGAAATATGTTATTTTTATAGTAAAACTTAGTTACAGTCCCCGGAATCAAACTTGGCAAGATTTTAAGTAGTTCGTGCATTACTTACCCTACTTAATCTCGTCGCGTCAAATGCCGGGGACTGATCATACAATTTACGCATGATTATTTCATATTTCTAGCTTTTTTCTTTGAAAAAACTTGCTTAGTCAGTAATAAAACTTATTTGCATTTCATTTGGACTAAAAATTAAATAAAAATAATGTTGCTACATTATATGAGTATTCGGCACCGAATACTGCGGTTCCGAAACCATTGAGTAAGATTTAAAAACAGCAATTTCGGTTCCGCTAAAACCACCTACTACATCCCTACTGTTACGTTTCAATAAAAACGCCCTGTTACTGATTTATATCGTTTTACACGAAACTGAAAGGCTGAACGAAATACGGTTCATGAAATCTGGTCGCGTACGGCAGGTTACGGGATTACAAGCTTGCGGTCGGTCAAGCGGCGCTTTTACTTGTATTGGGTTGGTTTATGTCAAATTAATAACTGTTTCGTGACTATGCCCGTTTTCTTTAGCAAGGGAGAGGTTTATGGGTGCGTTTTATCACAATACAGATAAGTACAGAAGCCAATCAAGCGTGTGTACTTCATTTTTCATGGCTACGCTCAGTGGTTGCATTAAAAATGTCAAGATTGGCGTATGCACGTGGAACTATCGTTGTAGCAGCACTTATGTCCAGTTGTGTGATTTATTAATGACAGTAATAAGTAAATTACAATTATTTTTATGTCGTTATTACTTAAATTACGACATGTACGAGTATAACATTTTTTTTTTTGCCACTTGACCATTTCGATATTGGCAAAACGCGTGATTATTACATTTTCATCGATCTTATGTACATTTTTTACAGTAAAATAGTGGAAAACACTTTCAACGCATTTAAGGTAAATTACATACAATTTCATAGTTCCAATAGCTGCCCTCGAGAACGTTGCAGAATCGTTCACAAACGCGCGTCTCAAGCGGACAGCAACCGTACTGGTCCCAACTGTTAAGAGATATCGTGTCTGAGCGGTGTCTATGTGTGTGTTACTCGAGCGCACTTTGTATGGAGGTAAGCGTGTCACACACTAAGGAGATACGGTAAGATATCTGTTACTGAACAGATATCTGTCAATATCGCTCCCTATACAATTCAATGAGCTAACACACAGCGCAGATTTACCGTCAAGTACCTGTTGGCACTGACATATGGAAAGATGGCATTTATACGCAGATAAAATATTATCGTATATGCGTAGTCTGTGACGGGTTTAACACGCACAGTGCAGATTTGCCGTCAAGTACCTGTTATCACTGACATATGGAAAGATGCCATTTAAACGCAGATAAAATATTATCGTATATGCGTCGTCTGTGACGAGCTATATACTTCTGCACCTATCGGTATTTTGTAGTTTATCCTTGGCTACTATACTGTGTCGCTTTAGGTACTTAAATTAAAGTAAACAAACTTTATGTCAGATTAAGAACGTTTTTTTTTACCACCCAACTTATTTCGGATGTTCAAATAGTTTAGCAAAGGAATCTTTGTAATATTTATTGATCTGATGAACGTTAGTCTTTTAATTCCGATTGTTTATGGTATTAGGTAAATTTAGGCACCAACAAAATATTTTTTATTGTTTCCTTCCTTTGCTAAACTTTTTGAATATCCGAAAAAAGTTGGGTAGTAAAAAAAACGTTTTTAACCTGTCAAATCTAACATAAAGTTTGTTTACTTTAATTTAAGTACCTAAACCGACACAGTATAATCGGTCGAGTGGGTAGCTGAGCTAATGCGATCGGCGGTACGCATCGTGCTGTGAAAGCTATCTGTTTGATACTCGACCTCACCTCCCAGGAGACCATTCAGGATAACTTTATATGAAATTTGGGATTACTTGTTTCAGAACATGATTATGTCGCACGTAACTATCTGATACTATTGGGAGCTGCGTGACCAGGTCTAAATTAAAAAAAAAAACCGAGTACTTGACCCGTGAGTCGGCGGCTCGTCGGGTAAAGAATATCGCTTCTTATTTTATTCCCTGGGTTTAAGAGGCGTCTAAACAAAATATATTATTATAGTGTGGATATGTTTCAGTATAGATATAGGTTAGCTAACCTAACCCATGCTAAGAGCGGCTATGAATCGAGGAATGGTCATGGTTTTGTCTGTGTCACATTTCGTGTGCTCTGCCTACTCCATTTGGAAATACAGACGTGATGTAAGTATTCAACTACCTACATAAACCTTACACATACTTTTGGCATGAAAAATCGGCTTCTTACATCAAACAAATAGGTACGCAGGCAAACTGATGAATTAAGTCACGCTGTAAAGGTTAATTTATTTGTAGCTGTATCTAAGATACCGCAAAGTTAAATTAAGATAATTTTAAACAAAAAAAAACCGACTTCAAATTAGCTTTATCCCGAAAGGAAACTTCTGTTTATGTAGAAATATCCAGTCTGCAGGTGCATTCAGTATTGAAAGAATTATCCTTTAACTCCTAAACATTAAGGAGTTGACCTATCATCATCAGCTCAGTATTTTTTTTTTATTGCCAAGCGTAATTACTGGTGTAGCTTTGAAAAATGTACTAAAAACATTACCTGTGACTATAAAATTTGAGGGTTGCCCCCGATTTCCCTAATATTCCATCATCAGGTCAAGGTATGCTGACAATCGGACTACCTGGAAACTATACCCTTTCAGACAAAAAAAGAATTTTCCAAATCGGTCCAGGCGTCTTCGAGTAATCAGCGAAAACACATAAAAATACTCCCCATTTCTTCTGTAGATGTCGCAAGAGGCGACTAAGGACATAGGTTAAAGTAAATTTTAGGCGACAGGCTCGCAACCTGTCACTATTATACTTGCCACCTTAAAACAAAAAAAAAAGATATGCTAGAAGTGGCCACGAAGCGTGAAATAGTCATCGTTTTGTCTATGTAGCGTTTTGTGTGCTCTGCCTACCCCATTTGAGAATACAGGCGTGATTGTTTGTAGGTAAATATCTGTGTATCACAGCGACGAAGCAATTCAATGTTGTGTGTGAAGTTCCCAATCCGCACTGGGCCCGCGTGGGAATTATAGCCCAAGCGCCCTCTCATACTGAGAGGAGGCCTGTACCCTGCAGTGGGACGTATATAAGCTGGATCATGAACTATCTATGTAGGTAAGTTTTACTAAGACGCGCCGACTGCCCGTTGATGTCTTTCATACAAAACGCGTTTCCTGTAATTCAAAAACTACGCGACAGATATTGATGAAATTAAAATGGGACCAATGGGAAGCCATTTCCAATCAAACAAAAAAAAAATCATCGAAATCGGTCCACCCGTTTAGAAGTTCTGAGGTAACATACAAAAAAAAAAAAAAAAAAAAAAAAAAAAAAAAAAAAAATACAGGCGAATTGAATACCTCCTTTTTTGAAGTCGGTTAAAAAGAGTAAATTCTCATCACAAGTTTAGTATATAATAGCGTGAAGTTGCGTCGAGCGCCTCTATTTGTCATCCGAGTCTAGACAAAGCACTATCCGTGACTTTTCCACCATCCACGACCTACGGCGCTCAGAGCAACGATTAAAAAGTAATATACAACACTTTCTTGGAACGATTTCATCTCGTAATTGCAAAAAATACGAGTATCTGTGGGAGTAAGATTTAAGTTCTAAGTTGGTTTGGCGTGACAATAACACAGAATAGGTAAAGTAATTTCTGTATGTTTAAAGGGAAGCTCGGACTCAATAAAGATGAATTTGGAATTATACGTGAAACGGAAAACTCAGCAGTACTTACATACAGAAAGTCCAATTCCGGGCGTGTTTAGGGTCAGTTCACACCGAGACGCGACGCGACGCGGCGATGCATAAAGAGGCCAGTGATTTTGCGCGGTGCAGCGCGACGTACCTGAATGCTCACAATAAAATGTGAACCTTATGATGTAGCGAATAAAGTATATTTTGAGTTGGCAGCGCTGCGCGCGCAGCACCGCTCACGCACACCGCGCGGGTGGCGGCGTAGCGCGGCGCAGCGCTGCGCCGCGCTACGTCTCGAAGCGCCGCACTACGCAGCGCAACGTATTCTGAATACTCACAATGAAATATGAAATAAAGTATATTTTGAGTTGTTCTATTAAACATTTTCGTGCAGCGCAGCGTCGCGTCTCGTCTCGGAGTGAACTGACCCTTAGGCGTAAAATATTACTGCCTCTTTCTAAGGTTACCCGCTTGCCTAGACCTTACACAAGGTGTCGCCGAAAGAATATAATTGCGGAGTGGTCCTCCCCTGACGATATCTTGAAGTTGTTATCGAATCATAACAATAAAAACGGGCTAATTGTGAGTCGAATTCGCGTGTAACAGGCCCCATACCATTATCCAAGCAACATTAGATTATAGAGCAAAAAGATAAGAATCGATGATTAATTATTAAGGGACAAACGAAACTATTGCTGCGGCCCTATACATCGGACCACGGAATTATCGTAAAAAAGTTTTCATTTAAAGGCACAAAACCAATAGCAAGCAGAGCATCATTATTACTATCAGTGTGTCCAACATTGGATATTCTATTACGTAAAAAATGGCCACAGAGTAAAACACATATTTTCACGCCTTACCTGCACTTTTACCTATTTCGTTTCACTTTCGATCGCTATCTAGTCTTGCACTCTTTTACCTTTCGCCCGAGGGACTGTAAGACATAATATTAAATTTTGTTTCGAGGTTTCAGACGTCTCAATCCATTACGAGACATTGAAATGAAGTTTATGACTGTCTTTTATAAAGTGGGAAAAATGGAAAAAGGTATGCAGTGCAGCAATATCGTTGAAAAACGCGAGCTTTTGTTTTTTCTTTGTCCTAGGACACGATTTTTAGCACGTATTTACTGCAAAATGCTGTTTGTACGGAGGTGAAAACTAAAATAAACTACGTTTACAATTTTATTTTATTAGTCTTAAGATTTTATCTGGAAATTAGATTAAGTTCTTTAGCATTTTTAAATGGAACTTTAAAATCCTTTAAACGGATTTCTTCATATTTGATTACGTTCATTTATTTGATAGTCAATCTAATAAAACACTTATGCGTAACAATTGTATCAACATGAAACCTTTGTAAGTTTGCTAAATTCTACTGTAAATTTGTATGGTATACACATACATGCATATAATACTTCACGCCTCTATAGAGTCAAATAAAAGAGGTATTATTAGTGACTAGTCGCTTAAAACGTACCTACCTTCATTATATTTTCCTAAGTCGCCTCTCACGACATCCACGGAAGGAATGGAGCGTTTTAATTCTAAACCCTATGCTTCTCTTATGTTGCTTGCCTGTGTCTGTTTAATACAGTTTAAGTATTATAATTAAACTAGCTTCTGCCCGCGGCTTCGCACGCGTTAAATTCGGGCTAACACAGAAGAGATTTCGGAATTATTATTAGGAAGCGTCCGCCAGAATAGCCAGCCGACATTAGATTTTTTCCTACTTTCTTGACACTTATCGTCATATTTTGGAAAATTCAAACAAAATCTTTATAAATTGTAGCATATGTGCTATTCTGATGTATAAGCTACATTACTGTAAAGATCCATTCAGTAGTTTTTGCGTGAAGGAGTAACAAACATCCATCCATCCATACATCCATCCATCCATACATCCATCCATCCATACTCACAAACTTTCACGTTTATAATATTAGTAAGATAGGGAACATACCCAAACTACGTGACCCATTTTTTCGTGTTTTATGACCCCCTCCCCCCCCTCGGTGACCAAGCG
>BHDV01071520.1:0-48295 GCA_005406045.1 Adoxophyes honmai
CCTTGAGGGAACGTGATACTTGTCACCGAGACGAATAACAAGTAAGTACCGTATATATTAGCTTTACCTTTGATTTTTTCCCATGCGAATACCCAAATTTAGAATAACACCTATTTTTTCGTGGATGTCGTAAGAAGCGACCAAGAAAATAGGTTTAGGTATGCTTTAGGCCTCGTCTCAAAGCATATAGTCACTCAACGAGCAATACAGAGGGCCATTCTCGGGGTACCAAGGTACCAAGACGAACTAAAGTCACCGATGTAGCCCAACGTATTAACAAGTTGAAGTGGCAATGGGCAGGCCACAGCACGCAGAGCAGATGGCCGATGGGGTCGAAAAGTGCTCGAGAGGAGACCACAAACCAGCAAACGAAGCGTAGGACGTCTACCTACAAGATGGAGAGACGATTTAATAAAGATCTCCGGAAAGGCCTGGATGCAGGTCGCTTCTAACAGGTACTTATGGAACTCTAAAGGGTAGGCCTATTTGGCAGTGGATATCCTGATATGATGATGCTTTAGGCGACTGGTTACCATCCTGTCACTATTGTACTACCTACCTCTTCCATCTGTTTTCAAACATAAAATTACGCTAGTAGTGGCTGCGAAGCGTGAAATTATTGTTCTCTCAATATGACGCTTTGTTTATTCTTACTTGCTCTTACTTATGATAGGTGCTGTAAACCCCTTAAATTTACACCTTCCGATTTAAATAACGTTTTACGTTACTTTAAACGTAATAGAACAATAACTCGAGGTAACATAAAACCCGCAACTCGTGTAGGCGGTCTAACTACACCTCTATGGCACTTTGTAGTTCGCTTAACTACGCTTAATAAGCTTCAAGCTGTGTAACATGAACTTAAGAAGAGCCTGGTTTCTTAAGGGGCCTAAAGCAGCTAACGTTGTTACCTACTTGATGATGCAAGAATAATCCACAATGCAGAGCAGACGACCAATGGGATCCAAAAGTGCTCTAGTGTGCACTACTGCTCGGTCTACCCCATATATGGGAATACAGACATGCAGATGTATGTATGTATGTATGTTTTAACTTCCAGGCATTGAGAGAGGAGTCAGTTAGTTATAAGTTTTTGTCCAAAAACCATAAAGATTGCTGCTAAAATATCTAGTCTAGAAATGTAGGTCATAACTTGCATCCTATCTCGCTCGGCTTGATTTACGCGGTAACTTTAAAATGGCCAAAGTTAGTTCGCCTAATCTCATATACCGTCGGATGTTTGAAAGTGAAATCATGGAGAACTTATAATCGACTTTTTTTTGCTTTTTGCGCGTCTTTTATTTGGCCCATTTTACAAAGTTTTTTTCATTACATGATTATTAGGTTTTATACTCAGAATCATGGGTGTTTTCGATTTTTACTGCATCAAAATGTCTCCAATTTTTCATACAAATAATTTAATGGTTCCATTCCGTCATTGCCGTACTAAGTTATGATTATGAAAAAAAGTAAAGCTTAAAAATTTCTTTTTGGGAGATTTTTTAACTAAAATGGTATCGATTTTGCTCTTTGTAGACTATAAAAATATTGGTTTGTATTAAGTAAAAGTTGTAATTTAAAATATAATTATACAATATTTCAGTAGAACTTTGCAATCGTGTAAATTTGCCCCGTTAATATTAAAATTAAAATCTCACCATTTCTTCCGTTGATGTTATAAGCCACTAAGGAAATACAGTTAGGTACATACATTATTCGCTATCGCAGCTCTTTCATCTAAGTTTAGTACGTTTAAACGTCAAAGTATCTAGGAATTGTGAATTCTTTCTTTTGACTACGGAACACATCGTGTGCTCTGCCGACCAGATTAGGGAAGATCGACATGATGGTTAAGCTTGTTATAATTTATTTCTCAATATTTACACTCATTTTCACTATCAACATTTACGTCTGGCATTATTTCGTCTACTTCTTTCATTACACACGTATGTTTGAAAGGTGTCATAATTATATTTTTCTTTTACTCTTTTAATCTCTTGACAGTTGTTAAATTCGGTCATGTCATCTCCTTCATTACTGCTCAGTGTTTGAAATTCATTGTGTAACGCGGAGTTTCTGAGCTTGCAAAGTTTAAACATGACATGAAAATGTTTTTTGTCTGTTAATATACAATTTGAAATCAGTAGCTCATAATGTCAAGTCTTACAATAAATACTTCACTTGGACAAATTTTCTTGTGAATGAGATTTAACAAAGATACCAAAGTAAATACTTTTCCAGTTATTATTTTCATATTCATCAATATTTATATTATATTATCCTCTTGGGGTTCAAAGTGATAATACTAGGACAAAATCAGTTTGCAGTGAAAGCCCAAGTATTTTAACAGAGACTTGGAGCAATGACCCACTGTGATAGTACTAGAACAAAATATTTCCCGTCATCTACCGCGTTTGAATTACACGCTACGTCGTGAATTACTTGACGTTTAGTCTCTGGATATATTTGGCATTGTGGTAGCACTGCTTTCAAGGAGCGGGGAAGTTTCACTTCGGTCTACTGTCATCAAACGTCGAGGCGATGGCGCGTAAAACGAAAGGTGGTTAGTTTAACCTATTTAAATCTATGAAATCTTTATGTTTAATTAACGAGATTTTGGTTCTTTTTCAAGGTAAAAGGGCCGAATTTGGGGTGAACACAATTATTTTACCGAAATTTTGTGAATAACAGTATGTTTTTTTAGTGACATTTATTTCGTACTAATACTAGTACGCCAGGCATTTATAGAGTTTGTTATTTATTTTTTTCTTATTTATAATTTATTATTTTAAATATCTTTTTGTCATTTTTCTTCTAGGTCTAGGTTATTGGGTTGACATAGTTCCTATGTTACAGATTTAAAAGATAGTAACGTATTTGAGATACTTCAACAATCTAATTTCTAAAAAGACGAGTAAGATACTTTTGCATTTGCAAGATTTTTTTTGCAATTTTTGAGATTTTACTAGACTATAGTGGTAAATTTAATGATTAAAGCCATGAAAAGAGACTGAACAAGTCCCAAATATTATTTTTCAGTCACTTTAAAGAAGATTGTTTTTGGTTCATTTTTTATTTTTTGAAGTTTTTAATTATAGACACCATCATGATGACTAAAAACAGATAATTAAGATTCGGTGAAGTATTATTTCATTGATTTTTAGTTATCTCAAGGGTTTATATTTCCGTTTTCTATGACATTTCTAAGACTGGCTCTGTGCCTTTTAGCATACGTAGCGACCCAATGTGATAAATAAAGAACAAAATATTTTTTGTTTTTTTTTTTCTCTTTTTGGCAAGCCTATAACTATATTAAAGTACCCTTAAAATATAACACCTATATTCGTTGTGGTTACCAAGATATGAACAATTTTTGTTCTGGGCCTTCAGTGCTTCACTTATTTTGACCTAGTAGTAAGACACTGGGTCTTTATCGGAAGTACCCTCTTTAAAGTTGGGTCGCAGGAGGCTAAATTTTGTCACTTTTTGCCACTTGCCGTCTATTTTCAAAACAACCACAAGTTTTTCTAAATTGACAGGTTCACGGCGGGCATAGATACATACATACATACATACATTATTCTCACGCCTGTACTCCCAAGAGGGGTAGGCAGAGCACATGAATTCAAAAATCCAGTGCCACGTTTAGCAATTCCAGGGTAAACAGATGGTTCAACGTGATATTGCAGTAACAGGTTGCTAGCCCATCGCCCACAATACACTAACCCTTTCCCAGAGTCGACTCTTACGACACCCACGGTAAGAAAGGGGGAGGTACTATTCTATCCCGGCACCACACGGGGGCAATATGTCCAAAATAGCCTATGAATGTGTTTCAATAATCATGACATACAGACTACCAAACTAGCTAAAAGCTGTAGTGTTGGTATTGTCTTAACTGTTCAAATATTTGCCACAGAATTGGATTGATTTACCTTTAGTTCTAACTGAAACATCGTGCTAGCACAATCAATCGAATGTCGAGGTATCGCAGCCCCAATATAATTTAATGGATGCAGCCCCTTCTGATGCTTGACCTATTTTTATTTCCCGGCCTACCTTTAACCGCCTCTGGCTCCACAGAGCACAGTTCGCCATACACCTTTGCAACCCTCGGCACAGAACGTCAAGTTATTCCAGGGCACTCAGTTGCCAATGGCTCCACGGAGCGCGGTTTTTCATATGTTTTTCGGTGTCTGGGCACAGGAGACCTCGCTATTTCTGTTGGAAATGCGAGAGATGCCGGCATCGAATGCTGAGGGAATTTGTCATTTTATGCGAAAATTAACTTGAAAGGTGGCGAGATTGCGTGAGCGTCTGACATGTTTTGGTTTGAAGGTAAAAAAAATTGGTTGAAAGACATGTTTATTTCGTCGCTTTGTTTTACTGTTTTATGATGCGGACCGTTTCATTATTAAATAACTAGTTATACATACACGTAATGACGTTTTCAAATGGAGTAGACAGAGCACACGAATCGTTACATAGATCACAGCCACTTCTAGCAGAAGCGTGTCACACACTAAGCAGATACGGTAAGATATCTGTTACTGAACATAATTATATCTGTCAATACCACACCCTATACAATTCAATGACCTAACACACACAGCGCTGATTTACCGTCAAGTATGTATCTGTTGGGACCGACATAATGGAAAAATGGCATTTATACGCAGATAAAATATTATCGTATATGCGTAGTCTGTAACGAGCTTTGATCTGGGGTTTAAAAACAGATGACAGACGTATAACGGTGACACGTTGGTATCTTGCGGCCTAAATTACACGTAAATTTATGTCTTTTGTCACCTTTTGCGACGTACAAGAAAAAAACGAACAGGTGTTATTCTAATCCAGTAAGAAACAGAATAGATTTCTCATAAAATAGTCCATTAGGGTCCCAGAAAAAAAACAAAAGCGCCTTGGCAATTTCGAATTTTACTATTTTTGTGAGCGGCCAATCACGCACCATAGAGATTAGTCCAGCCACAATGTGCCACGACTGACTATTCAAAAATATCTGACATGTCCTACTGCTCTTAGTAATAGAGTCGTATTAGATACTAGCTGTGCGCGCGACTCCGTCCGCGTGGAATAGCGACTAATTTCCCCCGTTTTTTCCACATTTTCCAATGTTTTTTCACTCCTATTAGTCGCAGCGTGATGTTTTATAGCCTAAAGCCTTCCTCGATAAATCGTCTATCCAATACAAAAAGATTTTTTCAATTTGAACCAGTTGTTCCTGAGATTAGCGCGTTCAAACAAACTCTTCAGCTTTATAATATTAGTATACATTTACACATAAATCACGCTTGTATGCCCACATGGGGTAGGCAGAGCAGGGAAAATGCGACATAGTCAAAACCATTACTATTTCGGGGTTAGTAGCAACTTTCAGCATAATTTTAGGTTAAAACATTGATGAATCTTTCATCATAATTATAGTTAAAGGTTACCAGCCTGTCGCCTAAAACATACCTTAAAAACAGTCGCAGCTTACGACATCTGTAGAAGAAACGGTATATTTACATAGCCCTATAGTGTCAGACTGAAGTGCAAGTGACCATGTAACTACGCCGCGATTTAAAAAATAATGAATTACACTACAACTAACACTTACCGTTGACCGTAACCGCTTACCTCCGGTAATCTGGTAAGCCGGGAGTTAATTTGGCAATTTATGTAACTACCAAACGGCGCAAACCGTCCCTAGGGGGCGCCACTAATCTCGTAAGGGTAAGACGGCCGTGACGAGTTTAAGGGTGAGGCTTTTCTAAAAAAACCTTTTAAAAATAATACTTTTTGTGCTTTTATTTTGCTTTGGGTTTCGTACAGGATGGTTGAAAATGAGATGACTGAAAATGAGACTTGGCTGTCCGTCTGTCACCGGACTGTATCTCAAGAACCCATAAAGTTAGGCAATTGAAATTGTATTGTCACTACAACTACAACTACTAAAAACAAATATGATAAAAATGACTAAGAGCCCCATAGAAAAAACGCGTTTTTTTTTGTTGTTTTTGGTACGGAACCCCTCGTGCGCAAGTCCGACTCGCACTTGGCCGGTTTTTTATACTTATGCTTACGCTTGTAAGCTCTAATGGGGTAAGTTAGACGAAAGGTCACAGAGACAAAATTATAGCTAGTTCATGTTTCAAAGCTATTAAAACAGATGTTAGTGGTACGGAAGTGACAGGTTACTAGCCTGTCTCCTAAAGAATACTTACATTTTATTCATCCCGCTAGTATTCTATAGTGAGTTAGGCAGAGCAGACGAAATACTGCATAGACAAAACCAGAAACATTTCGCGTTCCGTACCCTCCAGCATAATTTTTAGGTTGCAAGTTAAGAGTGGTGCCGGGTTAGAATAGCACCTCCCCCTTTCTTCCCGTGGGTGTCGTAAGAGTCGACTCTGGGAAAGGGTTACCCAACAAACATTTCATAGGTCGCCACAACGTGCCGATTGCAACTTTTGGTTTACAACCTGGTCGCAATAACGTCGCCATGATGTCGACGTGACCGCGAATAGGCCCATTTTATACGAATCAGTGTCGTATTAGCATCACAAAGCAGTCGTATAAGACATGAAATGGTCGTGTAATGGTCGTATAGATGTTGTAACATCCATTTATTACCACTTCTTTCCGACATCTTGTAGAATAAAAGTGTTTATCACGACTTTTCTAAGGGATTTTGATGTAAAGTAGTAGTCTGAAAGTTAAAAAATTGTGTCCGCGGTATTATATATTTTGTGTCGACTTCTTTGTTTCTGACAGCCATAATAAGAAAGTAAAAGTGCAGCCATTTTATTAATTTTATATTTCGTCATTGTTTTACATCTTCGAGAGTTATGTTACAGTGCATTAATCTATTGGGAAATTAATTGGATCGACTAATATGTGTAAATTTTCGCAATATAATCAATGCGCTTTATTAATTGTTTAAAATAAATAATATTTTTTACTTTATTATTAACGAACGTTTTAACAATTACATTTATACAACTTAAAGTTTAAGATATAACCATTAATCAACCTCTAGTCGACTTCGTCATTGTGTGTGTGTGTACTCTCTTTTTCCGTTATATGTCATCGCCATATTTACAAAATAGGGTTCAATAAGTGAATGTGCGCTTCAGAATCAAATTATTGGCATTGCTCTTGTCGGACTAAAAATTGGTTTTAAAACATACAAAAAACAGAAAAAGCTAAAACGAAGTGATAAGCAGGCTGCATGGGTGAAACCAAGAGCTCGAAAATTTTACGATAAACTGTTGTGCGGAAAATCAGCGCGTATTATCATGGATGACGAGACATGCATAAAATTTGATTACAAATGCTCCCGGGTGATCAATTTTGTACCATACAAGAAGGCCAGGGTATCAGTGATGACAACAAATCAATTTTGACGGAAAAAATCAGTAAAGAAACAATGGTTTGGCAAGCTATTTGTGAGTGTGGCAAGTTATCAAAGTCATTTATTACTACGCAAACATTGAAGGCCGATACCTATATCACCGAGTGCTTAAATCGTCGCCTACTACCTATGATCCGCGAGCATGATGACCCTGTTGTATTTTGCCCGGATTTGGCATCTGTACACTATTGGAAAGCCACGTTGGCCTGGTATAAAAACGATAGAGTCGTATACGTTCCTAAGGGCATGAATCCTCCGAGCTGCCCGGAAGCCAGGCCTATTGAAACTTTTTGGGCACTTACCAAAGCTTACCTTTGGAAAAATACCAAGGCAGCAGATTTCATTGAAACTTTTAAAATAATCTGGTTGAAAGCCTCCAAAGTCGTGGGGAACAGGTCTGTGCTGAAGCTTATGTCCAGTGTAAAATCCAAGGTCCGGTCTTAAAGATAAAATTAATTGTGTTGGAGAAATAGCACACTTGTTATAATAAGGCTATAAGTTTAATTTCCATTTATTAAAAAAAATGCTGTGATAATCAAAATCCTTTCGTTTTATTTCAAATAAAACTCGTGCTTCTACTTTCTGAAACACCCGATATTTACGTTAAGAGATATAGTTTTTGGTGCATTGTCTATATATAATAAAATCGATTTCAGAGAAGAAATAAGGCCATTATGCCTATAATGACCTGAATCGACTGAAATTATTGATATACTGTCTATTTTGTGGCAATTCAATAGTGTCCGTGGATCTTTAGGAACTGAATTCGGGATTCTTTCATTTAGAATTTTGTTAAGTTCCCTCAACGCGCCTTCTGTAATATTGTAAGAAATTGCCCATGTCTTTATTCTATCACGAAATATCTCATTCTTATTCCCTTCGCTTTCCCTTGCGTAATCGGAGCTGTCATCAAGACACAATAAATCAAATGTTTCATCTACTTCGTCTTCTTTAACCTCAACTGGAATAGTATCGTTGGTAGTTCCACTTTCTGTGCTTCGAGCCACATCATTTTGTACTAAAGCAATCGGCACTGAACTCAATTCGTTCGAGTTAAAAATTAAATTTTGTACGGAACCCACTACAGTTTGACTACAGCTTACTTGGCGTGTAGAAATAATCGGTTGTATACTATTAGATGTAAGAAACGCAGAATATTTTTTTTTTACTTTCTTTTTAAAAGCACCACCTTTTTTCACGTTTGACCAGCTTTTTCTATTCATTTGTACAACGTAAATTTATTTTTGACACGTGGCAAAAAAATGCTGTGATAGATAAATTGTCGTAATAAATATTGAACATATTCACTTATACGACATCCACTCATTTAATAGTCGTAAAAAAGTATTGAAAATGTTTATCACTATGTACATATATAAGTATATCTATCACTCTTAAACGACAGTCACATAAGGGTAGTTGATTGTGACCCTATTACGATTAATCTCGGTATAAAGGTCGTAAAAATGTTACTAACACGACACATTGGTTTTACCACTCAAAGTTGTGGTATTAGTCATGTAAAACAGTCGAAAAGAAGTCTATGCGACGTCTATATACGACAACAAGTTATGTAAAGATAAGAGGCACTAAGTCGTATCACTCGATAAAATTACTTCAATGCGATGTTTATAGCATTTTGAGTCGCATAACTCTTCCTTACACGACAAAAATGTTTGTTGGGTAGTGTATTCTGGGCGATAGGCTAGCAACCTGTCACCGCAATATCACGTTTAACTATCTGGTTACCCTGAATTTGTTAAACGTGGCACTGGATTTTTGAATTCATATGCTCTGCCTACCCCTCATGGGAATATGGGCGTGAGAATATGTGTGTATGTATGTAAGTTAAGAGTCACTATAATCGTCTAAAACATTCTCAACCTCCCTTAGTCGCCTCTTACGACATCCAACGAAATACAGAGGTGATAAATATGAAAGCGCACGTATAAATTAATTTGCACCTTCCATGTAGCTACCCCTTAAGCGCCCACCCACCCCCGCCAAGGGTCAAATTAAACATCGCCTGTGTCCCGCGTGTGTAATTGTTAATTATTATAAACTCTACCTACAGCTTTCATGAATACTTAATTGAAAAATCTGGCGGTCTTCATAAAAGAATCGATTTTGTGGCACTAGGGTGAGAAGTAGATTATTTGAGTTGAGTAGGTTGAGGTATATCGACGGTGAAGTACCAAGAACTCCTAACTACAAAAACCTAACTTTACAGGAGATGAAAAAAACGTCTCATAATAAGGCAATAATACGATGCCATGACTTAGTTGGTATTGTCATTTATTATTATGCGGCTAGATAACAAGAGTATTAAACCAGTGTCTTCAGCAATGATGCCAAATCAAATTTCGAGCGTGACAAAATAAAAATTTCAAATTCGCCAAAATGTAGTTAGGAGCTCTTGGTACTTCACCGTCGATATTTAGGTGATAGGCTGGCAACCTGTCACTGTTATATATCTTCCATCAGATCTGTATACCTAGAAATTGTTGCAAGCGTGAAAACGTGAAATAGTCATGGTTTTGTCTGTGTCATGTTTTGTGAGCTCTGCCTACCCCATTTGGGAACACAAGCGTGATTTGAATATCACTTTGTTGAGGTACTTTTGAGGGCTTACTACTAAATTGCCCAAAGATATTTTAATCCAATATATTTGAATCCGTGTGGTGCATGGCGGGTTAGAATAGCACCTTCCCCTTTCTTCCCGTGGGTGTCGTAAGAGTCGACTCTGGGACAGGGTTAGTGTATTGTGGGCGATGGGCTAGCAACCTACCACTGCAATATCACATCTTACCATCTGATTACCTTAAAATTGCTACACGTAGCTCTGGATTTTTTAAATGCATGTGCTCTGCCTACCCCTCTTGGAAATACAGGCGCGAGGATATGTATGTATGTGTATGTGTGTGAGAATTCGCATTAAAACTAAACGATGATTTTTCGAGATTTTCTTTCTCTCTAACGAAAATGAAGGGCCGTCTTAATAAAAATAAATGCCCGATAAAAATCTTTATTTGTGTTTCTCATCAATGTTTTCATATTTCGGTGAAGCTAATCTGCCTAGCCCTGGACTGGTGCCAAATCCATTACACACCATTAGCCACCAGTATTAAGAGGGTTATGGTGTTTTGTAAAAATAACTTCTAACGTATTCTCTTTTTTATACTCATCAAGAATGTCCCTCACATTACGAGTATTTTCGTTTTTATTAGTAGACTAGCTTATGCCCCGCGGCTTCGCTCGCATTAGGTTTAGATTTTTCATACAACGGGATTTTCCCGCTAATTCCCGTTCCCGTGGGAATTTCGGGAATTCCTTTCTTAGCGGATGCCTACGTCATAACATCTACCTGCATGCCAAATTTTAGCCCGATCCGTCCAGTGGTTTGGGCTGTGCGTTGATAGATCACTATGTCAGTCAGTCAGTCACCTTTGAGTTATATATATATAGATACAGTGGTATTCAACCATCTGGTTACCCTGAATTTGCTAAACGTGGCACTGGATTTTTGAATTCATGTGCTCTGCCTACCCCTCATGGGAATACAGGCGTGAGAATATGTATGTATGTATGTGTACAGTGGTATTCTCTAATCTAGCAAACAAAACTCGTTGACGAGCTCGACGTCGAGGTGTAAAATTTGCTGTCTTATTGTGTGGACGTATTGCATCTCTCGACGACGACGATCTCGACGACGAACTCGTGCACAAAGGGTTCCGTACCATGGAACCTAAGTAAATGAAAGCTAAATTGCGGTTTATGACGTATTAAAAAATCGTCGAAACCATGTTTGTTGTATGGGAGCCTCCCTTAATTATTATTTTAATTTTATTTTTAGTGTTTGTAGTTGTAGTGACAATACAAACACATACTGGTGACAGACGGACAGCGAAGTCTCAGTAATAGGGTCCCGTTTTCACCCTTTGGGTACTGAACCCTAAAAAAAGATAAACTATAAACGTGATGTGAATAAGTCAATTGTCGGAACTCCACGTTCAGCTATTCAAGATCAAGAAAATGTATAAAGAGTTATCACTTACCGATAGCACTTTTCCGCGTGACAGGCCCTATTGTCCCTTACAATCTTCAGTCGACCATTCCGAACCCATCTCCTTTGAGCGCGAACCACATAGTTCAAAACCTTAAGATTAAGTTCATGTATTTTACAGTTCACATGCAAATATGCTGATTTATAGTCCCGTCCGTTTCATAAAGAACCCATCCAGTGTGACAAGTGATTAATGAACGAAAGACCAAGAGAACTCTTCTTTGAAAAGGACCTAAAAGTACAACAGCGTCGCTTCGAATTTGCACTGAATAAGTAATACGTTAGGTCCAAACTTGAAGTGCTGGTGAAATCACGATACACGCTTTTCAACAGATTCTGTACGAGTCCCTGAGGGCCATGTTTGCAGTGCGCTTTGGGGACCAAAAGGTGTTCCAATTTGAGACCTATGTTTTGGGGAGAAGGTTTAAAGGGTTTTTTGGAATCAGCATCAGTTTGGTTTGCCGGATTTATGTATTTCCGAAATATATGACTGGGCGGTAGACGCATGTTTTTTAGTATGTCTTGGTACCTATATGTTAGATTTGAAAGGATGTTTTGTGGTGATAATAATTTATACTGATTAGTATTTGTTTTTTTTAATACCTACTCAGGTAAATCATGACGCTACATTCTATGATTATTATGTATTGTCTTAAATAATATATTATGGTACTTAGTCACTGAAATATAATCTTAATAACAATACGTCTTAACTTTATACGTACATAAATCACGCCTCCATTCCCAAATGGGGTAGGCAGAGCACACGAAACGCTTCATAGACAAAAAACTGTTTCAGTTTTTGTGGCCACTTCTTGAATAAGTATTAATGTTCTTTTAGGTATAATAGTGCAGCCTGTTTAGCCTATCGCTTAAATTATACCTTAAAATTATTTCCTTAGTTGCCTCTTACGACGTTCACGGAAGAAATGGAGAGGTGCTATTTAAGGACGTCGTAAGAGGTGACTTAGGAAATAAGTTAAGTTATGCTTCTGGTGACTGGCTAGCATACCTAAACATTAATGTAAGAGGTATAACCTCTTGCATTAATGTTTTAATCTAAAATTAAACTAAAACTGCCTACCCCACTTGGGAATACACACATACATACATACATATTCTCACGCCTGTATTCCCAAGAGGGGTAGGCAGAGCACGTGAATTCTAAAATCCAGTGCCACGTTTAGCAATTTCAGGGTAACCAAGATGGTTAAACGTGATATTGCAGTGACAGGTCGCTAGCCCATCGCCTACAATACACTAACCCTTTCCCAGAGTAGACTCTTACGACACCCACGGGAAGAAAGGGGGAGGTGCTATTCTAACTCGACACCACACGGGTGGGATTGGGAATACAGGCGTGATAATAATTAATAATATACACATTTCCAACAGTATCTGATAAAAAAAGAATAATGACAGCGGTTCAAACGCCCGAACATTTACCCGCCTATGTTCTGCAGTGGACGTCTTATGGCCGAATTGATGATGACGTTTGTAGAAGATGTACTACTACTCGACGATATAATTATTTCAGGGTCACAACAGTAGTATCACACTTGTTGCGTTGTAAAAGTGCAATTTTTTGCATACTTACACCATAGCATTGAGACATACTTATGTTGAAAATTTTACGAATAACTCACGTTTTGACATCAAGATTAGCTCGACATGTTTCGGGCTAATTCGTAGACTTTCATCTAGAAGCCGCGGCGGGTGCTGCTGCCAAACGCGCACTCTTCGCCACCGCTCTCTTCGCGCGACTGCTCGTGCTCGACGAATCCGATACTGGACCTTCGTTATTATCGTCATTTATATTTTTGTCAAATATAGGGTGAGAGTTTGCCAGCAGCAACCGCCGCGGGTCCTAGATGAAGGGCTACGAATTAGCCCAAAACACGTCGAGCCAAACTCGATTTAAATACGTGAGCTATCCATAAATTTTTCAACATACTTACATTATGATGAGATTGCATATTCATAAACTATACACGCACTGAAAATACGTTATACCATAAGGTAAACGTCCCTGTGCTCGACACTTGCAACCTTATGTCATTATAAGACAGGTGACAGGTGGGTGTCATCTACTGGGCGTTGAGGCGTCGAGCATTGGTACATTTACCTTACTCATGTTGATCAAAATATGTACTAATTTTAGCTACCGGCAGTTTTCCCAAATGATCTACTTACCACACTGTATCATAAATAACTTTTATGGCATGAATATCAATCAAATATGGATGGCGTGGACTCGATGAGTTTGGTTGCAAATTAGTCCATTCAGTAATTAATATGGACACTGAGTAATTATTTAGTCCCTCACAATAATATTTGCGAACTAGAAGCGCTTAGGCAATTTAGGTGATTGAAATTTAGTACAGTCAGCTGCAGAAAAAGGTAACCCCCTAGTAATGAGACATTGTATGGGCGGGGGGTTACTTTTCTCTGCAGCTGTCCGTACATGGTTAAATATTCGGGCGTTTGAACCGCTGTCATTAAATTCTCAACACTATTTTTATCAGATCCTGTTGGAAATGTGTATATTATAATAGTCTAGTGTGTACCTATTTGCAAAACATAGACACTATATGACACACTTATTTTACCAATTTCTAAATTAATCTAATAAAAAAAGTGTCGAGAATAATGACAGCGGTTCAAACGCCCAAATATTTACCCACATTATATTTTTTTATTTATTAACCTATTAATGTGTCCCACTGTAATTTTGACCTCCACAACTCTCGGTCTTGCGTGATAGCAGGCCAGTCCGCGGCATCTATGTCGTCCCGCCATCTTCTTCTCGGCCTACCTCGACGTCGCTGGCCGTATTCCGGCACCAAGTGACTGTGCGCGCCCACCTCTGTGGGTGCATGCGGCAGACGTGTCCCGCCCAGTCCCATTTTAGCCTGGCAGTCTTTTTCCGAAAATGCGTGTCTTTGAGCGCAGCGTGGTGTTCCGGATCCTATCCTTTTTACACCTCGTAGGCTTATGTCGACGAGTTTTCACTTAAGTGTTATATAGGTTTCCTTTCATGAACTCTTTCATGGACATTATAATAGCAGGATCAAAAATAATACACGTGTTTAAACAATGTGTTTTAGCACTTTATTTTTTTCTAATATTATCACAAAAATAAATTACAAGTTCAGACTGCTGTTAAAAATAAAAATAAGGACTTGAAATTAAGCGATTTTAAACTAATGACCTAAAGTTTTGTTTTAACAATCCATTGCTCTTTTTTATTGCATAAATAATACAATAAAACAATGTTATTCATTTATCGTTATATAAATTTTTCTTTTTATTATAATTGCGATCATAATTGTTACTAGCGATGTTACTTAAAACCAATTATTAAAATAATAGCTTAGAATTTATTTAGGAACAAAAGTACTCGTTTGATTAAAAAAAAACTATAAACGTATACTTTTTTTATTAGCAGCAAGTAGTGTTACAGAGTAAGTAATTTAATCATAAATACTACATTAATTCATTAATTAATTTCTTTATTTTTATGTTTGGCCTTATTGCTGTTCAATGTTTTTTTTTAATAAAAGGAAATAAAGGAAAATTCGTTACGTAATTTACCAAATTATCAAAAACACTTATTAAATATTATCTGTTGAAAATTAAGTAGTGACTTTTTGAAAGTAAAAGTAGGTAATACCTAACTTGTTACTTGTTTTACATTTTATAACATAATAGAAATTCCTTCGACGTCGTTATAACTTTAAAATTAAATGAAATAAATAATAGTAAGGGTTAGTTTTTGTAGTAAACCAATATTATTTTATTTAAAAACTAAAACATTTATGTTCGTGAGTTGGTAACAAATTAGGAACAAAAATTTTACTGAAAGACATTCAGCGCTAAAACATAACATCCAATCCTTTTCTGTCACTGCCTAACTTTATTTAAAAAATGTAAATTAATTTGCAATATGTATAAATATTTGAATTGTGTGAATCAAGTTATCATCTAAGTTACTAAATTAAAAAGAAAAACAGAATACTACCCGTTTTATGTACAAGGATATTATTAGGCGTTTTTCATAAAAAAATCTTTAGCACACACTTTTACAAATTTCAAACTCTGATTTACTTAATCAAAATTACAAGCACTATAAATTTTAAATATAAAAGGAGTAAGTAGGTTACTATTTATATCCATTACGCGATTTTTCCATACGTTTTGTAAAAGAGTCGCATAAAAAATATTATGTCAAATATTGAGCAAGTTTATTTATTTATTTTGTTCCTATTTTTTTTGCAATTTTTTTTTTGAAAACGCCTAATTAATTAATAACTTAGCTGCTCATTACATCATTTAGTAAACTGCGTACATAAATAACAACTCTTTAAGAGGTAAGTTTAGGTTTCAAATGAAACACAGGCACACATTTTGTTTATTGTTCACACGCTATGTTAATTACCGTTATATATACTAATAATACTAATTTTATAAAACATTACAACTCTAAGAAAAAAAAAAACAAAATCTGTTTTAAATCAAGTAAGTACTTACAAAGAATACAACATAGCTACCAGACTGCAAAATAATACTCTTTTAATAACAAATATCGCGGCGCAACGTCAAATACCAGTAAATCAAAAACCCATTTCCTAAATCATTAAATTTCTCTACAGAAGCGTTATTTGTCCCCGTTTCCTAATTAACAAAATTACTCATAATTCAACACTACCTATTTAACTTACAAACTTATTTTTACATTTGGAAAAGTTTATTTTCCTACAAAACTTTCGCCATTAGGTGCACGGAAAACTCGAATCACCAAAGTCCTTAATTACAAAGTAATGGTATTCAAATGCGTATTTAAATCACGGTTTTGAACAAATAAAATAATTACCTGTCTAAAATGACATGAATTATATATTTTGGTGAACAAAAAATCTGATGCCAGTTCTCTGTCACTGAATAATGAATTTTACGAGTATTTAAATTCAAAATAATAACGTGGCTACTATATTTTCAGACGCAGTGGACAAATAGCCTACATTATGACATCAATATAGACTATAACAACATTCAAATTTCAAAGAAAACAAATTATTTTATAATTGGAACAAGATGTCAGCGCAAATGGCGATGCGAGCCTGTGACGCCGATTTGCAATTGTTTGTGGTAGGTATTCTATTTTAGCTGTGTTTTGTACGTCATACAAATATTACATTATTAAATGAATGTAGATATAGTCATGTACGCCACTGTTCATGATTAACATAATAATATACATGAAATTCACCCCTCAGGTTCACTTTACGAACTAATTATACTCGTACGTTGTTACCTTTTATAATGCAGCAGTCAGATAAATAATTATAAAGCATTATATAATAGTGACAATATCGCTGTTTCTTTTACATTTTGTACTTTTGAAACCACAACTTAAATACTACACAGCAAAGCCTAACACGCCAAAAATTTTAATACTTACAAATTTTACAGTATAAAATCCAGTATACCTACAGTAAGTAGGGACTTAGGGATGAAAACAAAATTTTCTAGTTATAAAATTAATTAAAAATTACAATCAAATCTATGGCTAACATTAGCAGGTTAATCGTTTTTGCACTAGATACCTTCACTTACCTATTATATTTTTATATTTTTACATTTACACACACTTTTTTTTCTATGCAGAATCATTAAAATGATCGTTCTATAAAATACAAAAGACTATATGAAAATGTCCGCTACGTGACTTTTGTTCAATGCTCTATAGTAGGTATAATTAAGTAAAGGTGTCACGTAACGAAAGCTTAGAATTTGTTTGAAAAACAAGAGACATTTTGTTTTATTTCAGATCGATCGTGTTCGTGATTCCGAACCAGAAAAACAAAATAACATCAAACTTTGAAAAAAAAGAATACCATTTTTTTTTCAAAGGTCCCACTTCAAAATCAATCCCCAATCGCATCTAACTTCGCAGCGAAGCTCTTCATTCACAAATTCGTCATATCGAAGTCAACTCAGAGTCTCTTCTTCTGCTAGACCCAGGCACTCTAGACAATTGCCCTGAACCCTGTCGGTCCAAGCGCTCACCATTATCTGCCCTACGTCTACGCTTCTTGCAGAAACTGCAGAAAGCACACGCCAAAGTATTCTTAAAAGCGTTCCTGAACTCCTTATTAAAATACGCGTAGATAAGCGGATTAAGTACCGAGTTGAAGTAACCAGTCCAGAACATAATAGGAGTCAGGACTTCAGGAAGTTCGCACGTCACACACAAAGACGTAACCAAGTAGAAAAGGAAGAAGGGTAGCCAGCAGATGATGAAAGCACCCATGATAATTCCTAAAGTCCGAGCTGCTTTGTGTTCCCTCTTCATTTTCAAGATGTTCTTGTCTTTTATGTCCCTGGAATGCCTCTGCATCAGACGCGTGTGTCCTGCTATAGCTTTCTCCTGACGGTTCGCTTCTCTGAAGATCGCGAAGTAAGTGAATATCATGATAGTGCAAGGTATCCAAAAGGAGATTGAGCTGGATATCACTGCGTAAGGCTTGTTCACAACCCATTCGCAAGTGTTGTCACTGGCGTTAGTGGATCTGTATAAGGCGTGTTCAGCTGTTGTGTACCACCCTAAGAATATAGGAGCGTATGATATGGTGACTGGACTCAGCCAGGTCGCTGCCAACATGATGAAAGCCATCTGAAATCACAGTTCAAGGGCTTAGGGTTTCAAATTGGTTTGTTCTTAAAGTTACAGTGTGAGCAGCTTGTGGCTATATTCAGATAAATATCGACTTCACTCGAAAAGTTTTTATGTTTCGCAAAAAATATAAGGTGAAAGCATACTGTTTTTTGATAATTATGAAAATTTCAACGGATTTTTTTTTTTATTTACTTATCCGCACTTCGTACCATAGTGGTTAAACTTCGCTTCAATGCATAGATAATGACATTAATGACGCTTTTTAACTGCCAAAACAAAAAACATTTTGAAAATAAGCGCCTTGTATTTTCTGAAAACTCTTAGTTTATGGACATCCTGTAAACAATTTACATTTTTAACAAAATGCTGATTTGTCGATATTTTTTTGTCATCAAAAACCTCTAAGTGGTCGGCAGTAAAATTGGCCACAATTTAAGTGGTGAGGATTTTACCTGGAAAAGCGATGGGAGAACTTAATCTTGCCAAATTTATGGCAGACCACTATACTGAGATTGTGATTGGATAATTGGTTAAAATGTGCTAGTGTTATTACAAATATTTGTGTGCTGAAGCGAGCATGTGAATTACTTAGTGCTTTTTAGTTAAGTGACTTGTGTGTAAATAAAAAAAATCCAGTTCAAGTGACATCCAAAATGTGTGTTCAAAAAATTACCTGAAACAAAATGTGAGTCTTTGTGTGTTAATCAGGGTAGTAAATCAAACAACATATCGTATATTATGTACGAAACAAATTTCGTTTATTTTTGCAAAAAGCCTTTGATTACACGCACATTATTAGGTTAAGTACCTAATCTCTAGTCTCTCCATGCATCAGTTTTAATTCAAAATCAATTACACAATTATCTAGCAATGATGACAATCAATTTGCAAATTATTCGAGACCTGCAACTTATTTACAAAGGATACATATCTACTTTTTCTTTGCAAGTTAAAACTTGCAAAATTAAACAGCTAATACTTTGTTTACAATGGCTTCTAAGTTATTATTAACATAACAAATAAACTATTCAGCAAATAACATTTTAAACTATCACAGTCCAAAATAGGATATAACGGAACTACTTAAATTATAATTATAATTGATTTAATCAATCAACAGATTAATAAGCAGAACACCACATCATTTCTTACGATAACACCCAGTCAAATTAAAATAGTGTAAGATAAAAGTAGAAATTTACATTCACATTAGGTTTTTGACTACTTTTTTTAATACTTACTTACAACATTGACTTAAGTGTGACCCTTTTCAAAGAAATAGGTTACATACTGGTATATACAATTAAACATAGCTACATAATACTCTCGACGGCAGTAACTCGCTCAAAAAAATGTAAAACATCTATTACAGATCTTTTTTAAGTGAAATTGCTTATAAAAAGTAAATGTTAAAATCGTACTTTTTATATTATCAAAAAAAGAAGTCAGAAACCTAAGTGCTTAATATCGTACGCACTATTATTGTTTTTAAAGTTACATAGTATTGCTGTGTTTTTTTAAATATATCTATAATGATTATCTGACTACAGGGTTTTAGCTATGATGAATAGAAAAAAATCGTTACTAACTAAAATTAACTTTCTATAGTAACGAGACATGATATTATGTACATTCAATAGTTCCACGGTTATGCAATGACTACAAAATACTTCAAGCTAACACATATTATATGTTTGAGTACACTGAGCTATGTTAGAAGTTGAAGATGATTATAAAATGTAAATAAATATTGGACGGATATTAAACAAAAGTTAGAGATGACAACAAAATTAGTGGAAAATTCTCTGGTGTTTTTTTTAGATAATTTACATTCTTTAAAGCAAATTAAAAAGACAGTGTTAGATTTTGTTAGACATTTTTCTTAGAAAAAATACTTAACAAAAATACAATTTGTCAGAGATATGATTGTTTGTTAGAACAAAGTACATCTAAAGAAGTCACAACCATTTATTATTACTTTTTTTACATTTACTGCCCGTTTGCAACATTGTTAAATATAATATTAATTAGCGAGAATTATTGATCTTTGGAAATATTCTCAATTAAGTAGTTACTTACAAAGTTACGAGGGTAATGCTTAATATTTTACTTTCTAAGTTTTTTTTTTCGGAAATATTGTTACTATGAATAATCCAAAATGTTACACCACTTACTAGGTTTACACAAAGAGTTTGGGCATAGCTCTACAAAACGATGCTAAAATTTTGGCTATTATTTATTTTTTACTAAAAATTCGTTATGTATCTAAATTTCAATTTTCAAAATCCTATAAATATTACCTAATATTATAAGTTTGAGCCTTAATTACTTATCCAAAAGGAAGACACATTGAATTTACTTTAGCGATTGTTCAGAGAGGGCAAACAAAAGCGTAAAACTCAAATTGTAACTCAGTCAGTACAAGTCGATATTTTCCTTTAATTTTTAATCCTAGATTGTTATTATACAGAAACACAAAAATATTATTTTAACAAACGATAAGCATAAAGCATAGATGTCGTTCCTTAGAAAATTGGTCAATTATAATCTCTATTTATCTATTGAATAATCTGATTTAATTTTACAAATAATTGTTTCGCATCAATTTTGATTTTAAATGGGGTTATAGTGCGAACATATTTTTAAATATGAATATAAATAATTATTATGCACGAAAACAAAATTATGTGACAGTATCATGGCATAGAGAAAAAAATACACTGCTTTAGTTCAAGTGTTTCGAAGGAAAGAACATTTGCTATTAATTAGTTAGTCATTTTATTATTAAGACCTACTAAGTTCCAAACATATTTATTTGACACAACACTGACACACCAAATCTAACGGATTTGTTAAAAAGTTAATTGTAGCACATCGATAATTATTTTAAAAATCGTTTTTTTTTTCTATTGAAGCGTTATTTGTCCCCATATCTTTACCGTATCTTCCTATTCAAGTTAAAATAAAATAAATTTAAAAACTAACAATTGTTACGGTAATACTAATATCTACAGTATATTTTCTTATTATACTGACTTAAAAGTATAATCTATCCGACATTTACATTAAACAGCAAAGATGTTTTAATTAAATACCAAATTGAAAAAAAAATAAGTACAATTTCTAATGAAATAACCTGCTTTACTAACGACAAATATTTTTCAACGTCAACGAATAATTTTTACTGGTGGCATCTCGAACTATTTCATGCTCTACTCTTCTAATACATAATAGTTATCATTTACTGTCGGTTTTAAATTAACATCATACTGGATTTAATACTTTAAATAACAATCCAAGAAAATAATGTCCTAATCGAATTTGTTTAAATTTTGAATTACCTGTTCACTTTTTACACGATAAAGGGCCAATTTAATCAAACGATAATGAAATTTTGTCCAAGGATAAGTAAAGTTACTTCTACCCACTTTTTTCACTTAAAAAGTTGATTTAATCCTGTGTAGTATCAGGGGAGGTCCACTCCGCTTTTCATAGCTCCGTCGGTGCAACCTTGTGTAAAGCCTACGGCAAGCAGGTGACGGTAGAAAAAGACAGCTATATTTTTACGCTTAATCATGTACGGGAGCGGACCTTCTGTTTGTAGTATGAGTAAATACTGACTAATTCCAAGACGAAATTTTACTATCGTTTAGATAAATTACATAAAGAGGTCTTGTTAAACTACTATTACTTCCAAATATACTTACTTACATTATAAGTAATAAAAAAATCTTACATTACTTTTTACATATTTACAACTTCACTTTGGCATGAAAGAAAATATAACTAATGACATTTTAGGCCTTTTCTACTTAAATTACTTAAAATTACGAAACAAACAATGTCTCTTACTGTGAAATAAAATCTTTGAAAAAATATCACGTCATCAATTAAATCATGGTAACAGAATGATTAGTCGATAATTAGCAACAAATTATAAAATAAATAACTGTAATTAGTTAAATAAATAACAAATTATTTACAATCGTGCGCTATTTTTATTAATATCTACCTAACCTTAACTATAGTTACGGCGCATTTCTAGTTCATCTAAACGCATTTTCACTTCAGTATCACTCAGTCATGACAATCTTAAGTACGTCAGCGTTTCGTAGACTTCCAAGGCTTAAACCTGAGCTAGATTTGGCGTTCAGAGTGATGCCAAGTCAGATGCTCTTCTCGATGCAGCTGGGACCCTGAGTTGTGCTGACCCCCGCCGGTCCAGCCTCTCCATAGCATCCAGATCTGAAGCATTCCTTTTACAGAAACTACAGAACGCACAAGCTAAAGTGTTCTTAAACGCATTCCGAAAGTCTCTATTAAAGTACGCGTAAATAATCGGATTCAGCGCCGAGTTAAAGTAACCAGTCCAGAACATGATAACAGTCAGCACTTCTGGGTACTGGCACGTTTGGCACAGTGACGTCGACACGTAGAAGAGAAAGAAGGGCAGCCAACAGAGTATGAAGGCACCCATGATGATGCCTAACGTCCTCGCCGCTTTGTGTTCCCGCTTCATCTTCAATAAGTTCCTATCTTTAGTTGGTGTGTTCGCGTTGATGTGCAACGCGCCGTTTTTATCACCAACCTCTCTAGAATGCCTATGCATCAGCATAGCGTTGCCTGCTCTGGCGTGCAGCATCTTCTCCTGTCTGTTTGCCTCTTTGAAAATCGCGAGGTACGTAAAGATCATTATCGTGCAAGGTATCCAGAAGGATATGGAACTGGATATGACTGCGTACGGCTTGTTGACCACCCATTCGCATTTCATCGAGTTCTTATCCAAGAGTCTCGACTCCATGTGTTCTTTTGTCGTGTACCAACCCATGAAGATTGGGGCATAGGATATTGTGACCGGACTCATCCATGTTGCTGCCAACATGACGAATGCCATCTGAAAACAGAAATTGTTGTAATATCTCTCTTTTTTCAACACCTGCAACACTTCACCCAGTTTGATGGTTCCTCACAGCATGCACTATTGGAAAAAATCACAAATAAAAACAATGTTCTCATGCACTATTTAAACCGCGGCCGTATTCCAGTTTCTTTGGTTTTCCCATTTCCAAGCATATGAATCCGTAAAAAAACATAAAAAGCGCCAAACATTACATAAATGTAAACTCGATTTCAATGAACGCGCCATAGTCCACTTTTGTCAATAAATTCAAAAATAATTAAAATAACATACATTGCAGCAAATCGACCGACTTTTCTGATAGCTCGTAAGTTAACAGCTTATGGGAATCAACTAGAAATTAGAAGCCCAGCTTCAATATAGTTGAAATAAAGTTAGAACTAATAAACTTCCCGGCGTAGTAGTTTATCAAACTTTAGTGCCGAATTTGTGGGCCTTAAGCGGCGAAACCTGAGCACAAATCATAATTGCTGTCTTGATAATGGAGCAGAAATTAGAACACTAAATTTCGCACAAAATAGGTCAGCATTGTAACTTGCGCTCTTGCCAACTGCATTTTGGCAATTTAGTAACGTAAAATGTGGAATGAAACTTAAAACTACTTTGATACCAAATTAATCACAATAAGCTAGTAGCAAAAAAAGCTGAATAATATATACAACATAATTATCAACTCCTTTAAAGGCATAATAAATACAATAAAAACGCCTTGAAACCAACGACTACCAATGATAAAAACGAAGTTAAGAAGCAGCTACAAATCTTACCTTTTTCGTCATTTTGATAGGATATTTCAATGGCTTCACAATGGCGTAATATCTGTCCACAGATATGCAGCACAGATGAAGTATAGAAGTAGACGTGAAGTAGACATCTGAAGAGTTCCAGAGGTCGCAGATTATGGGACCGAAGTGCCATAATCCGTCGTAGAACTGGACGCTGAAGTTGAACGGCATGACGACCATGGCTACCAGGATGTCAGCAAAGGCGAGCGACACAACGAAGTAGTTTGTGATGACACGGAGTTTCCTGTGGATTGTTTTAGTGTTTAGTGCGAGGGAAATGAAATGTGCAATGTTAGGGTCTTTGATGGATTTTTTTTAAACAAGAGAGTGACTAATGATTCAAATAAGATAAATTATCCTCAAGATTCTTAATGAACTAGACAAAAAACAAACTTCAATTAAGTCAACCTAAAGATATTAGTAATTAATGCCCTAATAATCTTTTCAGTTCCACAATAACATAAGATAATAATATTATGTCAACTTTGCTCTGCTGTTACATTTTATGGTAAATTTATCCAACAAAAAGTATATTCAAATGCTTTGCCATAACGAAATACATACAAGTTTTGTTTTAAACCAATCGCGAAACAAAAACGGATCGCATTACAGTTATGTATGAAGTTGGGAAAGTTAATTTGAAATACTTGATTGACTTATAATTTATTTAAACGGCCGGATAACCCAGCGGTTAGAGAACCTGACTGTGAAGCTTGAGGTCCCGGGTTCGATCCCCGGTCGGGGCAGATGTTTGTATGATGAATACGAATGTTTGCTTTCGGGTCTTGGATGTTTATCTATATATAAGTAAGTTTATCCGTTGTCTAGTACCCATAACACAGGCATTAAATTGCCTACTTTGGGACTAGGTGATTGGTGTAAAAATTGTCCAATGATATTTAATTTATAATAAATGCAGTTTGCTAAAGCAAACGTCCAACCAGCTTAGCACGGCAGGACGCACGTAAAATTACGCACGAGATAGACTGCACCTGTCACTGTCAAACTAGAGACTTCATAAAGTGACAAATATAGTCTATACAGTCAGTTTTTTTATACACTTTTAGACGATATTTCTTTTAGGATAGCAGTAGGATTACGTCTGGGAGCAGACATCTTAGTCCCCCACATATGTCCCTGCGGTGCTGCTGTTGATCGTCTGGGCCATCACGGACTCTCTTGCAGCAAGAGCGCAGGCCGCCTTTCTCGCCACGCCTGCCTTAACGACGTCATACGCCGGGCTCTTTCCAGCATTAACGTGCCAGCTCTTTTAGAGCCAGCTGGCCTTTCCCGTAATGATGGAAAGAGACCTGATGGGCTGACCCTCGTCCCTTGGGAAATGGGCCGGCCCCTTGTTTGGGATGCAACGTGTGTAGACACCTTAGCGCCATCCCATTTAGCTTCGTCGTCGTTGAAGGCGGGTGGGGCAGCTGCACAAGCCGAGGCGGCAAAACGCCGCAAATATACAGATCTCTCAGGAGACTATATATTTGCGGCGTTTGCAGTGGAAACTCTGGGTCCGTGGAGCCCAGACGCACATAAACTTTTCGGCAAAATAAAATCAAAATTATACCAAATTACCCATGACCATAGGGCTGGTGCATTTCTCGCCCAGCGAATTGGTTTGGCGATCCAGCGCGGAAATGCAGCCAGCGTCATGGGTACCTTGCCGCAGGGGGGTGATTTGGGGGACATTTGTACATATAGTTAAGTTTAGGTTAGTTTTAGAATATAATTTTTTAATATGTTTTCTGTGTAATTCAATAATTGTAATGTCTATACAGTGAAATGACTGACGCGTATTACTAAATATGCTAAACATGGTAAACATAAAGAAGAAGATGAAACAGATGAATCAGAAAAAGAAAAAGAAATACCTGTGTCTCATAACAGAAACGATGACGAGCATGTTCCCCAGGACGGCCATGATGACGATGAGCAGCAAGACGGCCACTCGGATCTTGAAGAAGACCCCATGGCTCCATTCCTCGCTGGCGCCGGTCACGTTGGCGCTTCCGGTCGTCAAGTTTGTATCGTTTAGATCCATGAGGCGTCGTCTAGAAAAAACATAAAGGTGTGATTTTGTAGTCCACCGCAAGTATAGGGAGTACCTAACAAACCCCCTGTCAGATATGGTATGGATAAAGTAGCTCTGAAATATTTTGTTTAACTCAAGATGTTTCGCTTTTTTATTATTCTATTGATGTAGGGCTCAGTCATAGTAATAATTACTTAGACAAAGTTGTTCGTAACGTGTTACGTAGCATTATACATAAATGGTTACCAAGAGATAGACATACATACATACATACATTATTATCACGCCTGTATTCCCAAGGGGGGTACAGAGCACATGATTTCAAAAATCCAGTGCCACGTTTAGCAATTTCAGGGTAATCAGATGGTTACACGTGATTGCAGTGACAGGTTGCTAGCCCATCGCGGACGATACACTAGCCCTTTCCCAGAGTCGACCTCTTACATTCTTACAACAATAGAATAAACATGGTACAAGCACAAGGTACAATTTGGTATCTACACGCAATTACAGGGAGTAACAAACCCAATACATTCAATACAATCACGCCTGTGTACCCTAATGGGATAGGCAGAGCACACGAAACGTGACATAAACAAAATCATGACTATAAGTAATTCACGCTTCGCAGCTACTTTTAGCATAATTTTAGTTTTGAAAACAAGTGGAAGGAGTATACTAGTGACAGGTTGATAATCTGTTGCCCAAAGCATACCTTAACCTAATTCCTTAGTCAAGACAACAATCTGCACATTATGGTGCAAAATCGCGAATAAAAAAAAACAATAACGGCAGAAGTATCCAACTTCTTGTGAACTCTACTACGATAAAACGAACGACCACAATGAAACGGCCATTCGGAGCATTTTATTACCTTTTATCTCCCTCTCTTCACTTTAGCTCCTAAATTTTCTTCCAGAACTGGACTTTCAAAACTGTCGCTCAGCATTGTTACGCCTCAGTCTCTCTTCAATTCTTCTATCATCTTCAACTCCTTTCTTTTTCACTGTCTCTGTTCTAGCGTTCTCATAGACTTTCGCATACATTTTTAGTTGTGCGTTTCATGTTTTAGTTGAATGTTGTTGAAACCTTCTCGCTCCCATTTTCACGGCATTCTCTGGAACGAGGAAAAATATATGAAAATACTCGTCGGGCGTGTTATATTGAGATGAATATTCGGGGATTTGTTTGCCGATGTTATATTGCTAGCGGGCGACGTATTTGTCGGGTAGAAGTCAAATATGCTGGTATTTAGTCTGTAAGACGGAAAAACCTATTAATCCGAAATACTACAGTAAAATAAAACAGACAGATGAGGAAAGATAATTTCTTCAAGTTTAAATTTACACTAAAATATCTTAATTGATACAAAGTTTCGACAAAAATCTAAGTAAAAAAAAGTCATGAGTCTCAACTAGGATATCCTATGTTTCGGGCTTAAGAGGATAGGAGTCGCCCCACTTCTCCATACAAACGTAGTCCCTTGTTTTCTCCCTAAATAATGACATTAGAGCAAATTTTTTTTTACATTATATTTGTATCTGTTGTGGCTATGCCCCTACAATTTGCTTTTATCGATATTCTAAATTAAAAAAATAGAAAATTAATAAAAGCAAATCGTAGGGGCATTGCCACAACAGATACAAATTTAATGAAAATATTTTTTTTGCTCTTATGTCATTATTCACGGAGAAAACAGGGGACTACGTTTGTATGGAGAAGTGGCGCGACTCCTATCCTCTTAACCCTACAGCGCATTCAGTGCCTAATCAGTCACAACCAATTTAATAGCCTGTACTAAAAATATAATGGCAAACAACGCCACCTGTTGTTGGTCAATGTAATGGTAAAGACTTTTAAAACGACGTAGTTTGGCAAGTTTCCGTTAGATGTCGATCTAGTGCCAATAACCGCGTGAGCTAGTCAAAACTTAGTTGTTTTCGAGAATACCAAGTTTATAATTGTTGTGTCGTGTGTAAAAAAAATATATACGTAGTGGAGATGATTGCTAAAAAAACTTTGCATATGTGGCAAGCTGAAAATATACGAACCGCACGCAATTTCTGATATTTGCATAGTAACTTGATACTAACACGTAAACGTCTTTAGACGTACCTGATAAGTCACACTATGCACTTATATTACTTGAAATTTCTTCCTTACGTTCCTTATATGGCACATTATTCATTCATGTTCAGTGTAATCATACTAACAAAAAAGCACATAAACTCAAAATCAAATAATATTGGTGCCGTAATCTATTGAAATATTCTATGTAAAAGGGTGACAATCGCGGAAATCAAAGAAAAAACCAAATCTGTGCAGATTTTAGTGATTTGAAAGAAATCCACGCACCTATAATTATAGTGCAAAGTATGACTCACCGGAACCTCTGCTTAATACTTAAAACTTTGATATTTTGTTATAAATGCAAAGTCGAGCTTCGTTTTAGTGTAAGCCGTAAGCTTTAAGTAAATGCATAAAGTCCCTTATGTGTCACAACCATTAATTTATTTTTTTAAGTAAATGCATAATGTCCCTTATGTGTCACAACCATTAAATATTTTTTTTTATATTGAAAATAGCAATTTTAATTTTTTTCCTTATTTTTCCCGTCATCTAATTATCCATTACAACCACATATATTTTTCTTTTTAAAAACAAAAACTTCATGCATTGTAGGGTTAAAGAAAAACAAATTGCTGACGTTTATGTAATTTTCTAAGTTTATCAATTAGTGCTTTTTGATGTGCTATTCACTGTTTTGTTAAATACTTTGCGATTTTTTTTTAATTAATGCATGTCGCGGTAGTTATTAAACTTAATGTTAAAAAAAACGCTGCTAAATTGTTAAAATATATAGGTACGTCTGTATTCCCAATGGGGTAAACAGATTACAACATACGTTACAAAGACAAATACAATGATTACTTCAAGTTTCGTAGTAGTATGTATGTTCAAGCTGAGAAGTAAGATTAGAGGTAGGTATGGCGGCTTTCTCGCTAGAATTGATGACTCTCTCGATGATGGGTCACTAATTGTCCCGAAACATGTCAAAGTAACCTCGATACACAGACGTATTAGTTTTATTTCCACTATGTTATGCTACGAGTGTGTCCTTGTAAAGAAAGTCATTGTTACCGAACAAAAAAGAACAATCACACGTCAAAAACGACATGGAAACATACTCTTTATTTAAATCTTGCGTGTGTAAATGAAATTTGCACGCCTCCATTCGTTCGGAGCAACACGAATGAAGAAATTAGATTTATTATCATTGTAAAAAAAGGTTTGTGTAAATTTTAATTTGCGTAGGCGTGTTTTGGAGGGCTGTGTAAAATTTATTTGGGAATATTCGAAGCGTAATGGTGGCTTGTAGCCTTCTAGTTGTAGGTCAAAGGGTTGTGTGCCAATGGATTTTCTAGTGTTGTTTTGTCCCGTAAGTCTGGAGACAGCTGTGATAAAAGCTTAGAAGAAGGTTGGAAATGTATTTTATGGTCAGGATTACGAGATGCGTCATACTTATCATTGTAAAAATAACATTGACATTGCTGCTAATAAACGTTATTTTTCTAAAGCAGACCCGAGCTTTTGTTGTAAAAAAAAAGTATTTATTTTGGGTATGAAAAAAACATTAATAACAGTACAGATACTAGACTAGAGCAACTTATATATTATAATAATGCCTGTCAAATATCAACAGTGGTTCCGGTACCCTGTAGAAAAAACTGTCCTATACTAATGTTAAAAAAGAATATGATTAAGAATATGCTGGTTAAAATAAAACGCCCCTGAACTGTATTTTAATTTCATTCAAATTATACAATGTCAAGCTTTTTCTTTCTCTGCAAACATCAGATCCGAAAATATTTTGTTCGAGTAAACAAAAACAATATCGAACAAGTAAATAATATTATTGTAAGCTTGTATTTCTGTTGCAAATTTGCGTCAATATTTTTTGTATAAACATAGATACAAATGTAGATGGAGAAATATTTGGGCGTTTGAACCGCTGTCATTATTCTCAACACTTTTTTCATTACATTTATTTAGAAATTGGTACAATAAGTGTGTCACATACTGTCTATGTCTTACAAATAACTATACACTAGACTATTATATATACATTTCCAACAGTACCTGATAAAAAAAAGTGTTGCGAATAATGACAGCGGTTCAAACGCCCGAATATTTACCCAGATAGATAGGTACATACAGTCACGCCTGTATTCCCAAATGGAATAGATGATATGTACAGTACAATAAAGAATAATTTTATTCTTGTTTTAATAAACAGATGAAAGAGGCGTAACAGTGACAGATTTGCTAGCCTATCACCTAAAGGGGGATATGGATGGGTGCAGTGGGAGGGGAAGACCTAGACGGACGTTCCGTGACCAAATCGCGGACGTTTTAGAAACAGGTCGGGTCAAGAGTACCCGAAACCGACGAGCATGTATGAGGAGATTGATGCATGTGGATGAAGCAAAAGAGGTATGTCAGGATCGTAGCGAGTGGAACAAAGTAGTCTCTGCCTACCCCTGTGGGAAAGAGGCGTGACGATATGTATGTATGTATCACCTAAAGCACACCTAAACATTTCCTTAGCCGCCTCTTACGACATGCACGGAAGAAATAGAAGTGTTATTCTAAACCCGGTGCCACACGGGTTGTAAAAACGTCACGGTGTAAATAATACGTAAAAAAGTCACGTAACATTTCCAACAATTCCACAAATGTGTGTCCAAATTAATTTACAACCCGCGTAACAAAACATAATCTCACTTATGTAAAATTATGCGTTACACGGTTGCTGGCGGCGAGTGTTTTTTTTTTTGGTTCTCTGTTTCTATAGCTGGGGTGTTTAAAAAGAAATAAAACGAAAATGGGGAATACGTTATCAAAGTTCAACACTTCTACTGTGTCCCCCGTGTGGTGCCGGGTTAGAATAGCACCTCCCCCTTTCTTCCCGTGGGTGTCGTAAGAGTCGACTCTGGGAAAAGGTTAGTGTATTGTGGGCGATGAGCTAGCAACCTGTCACTGCAATGTCACGTATAGATGTCTGGTTGCCCTGAAATTGCTGAGCGTGGCACTGGATTTTTGAATTCATGTGCTTTGCCTACCCCTCTTGGGAATAAAGGAGTGAGAGTATGTATGTATGTATGAATGTACACTTCTACTGGTCCTCTCTCCGTGCCCCATAACCGCGGATATCCTGAAAATACATACATTCATACATAGATAAATCACGCCAGTATTCGTAAATGGGGTGGGCAGAGAACACAAAACCATGACAATTTCAGGTTTCATGGTCACTTCTAAAAATTACATTAGTATTCTAGTGGGTCTGTCCTCTATCATAGAGGATATGGTTGAGAAAGAAAACGTTTTAAGTCTAAAAATGAATATCTGGCTAGCTAAACAAATAAATATATTTAGGCTCAATTCACACCAGAAGAGCAGCGCAGCGCGGCGTAGCGCAGCGACCCGCTCCGTGGAGAATGCGCGAGGATTCCTGCGACTGCTCGAGAAGCCGCTGGAATGCGTAGGATGTCGCTGGAATTTAAATAATTATTGACATATTGACATATGTATTGACAGCGGCCGTCGCGACTACTCGAGCATCCTCGGGCATTCCCGCGACAGCTCGCGCAGTCGCACGGCTTTGTTTATGGAATGCGCTGGAATTTCCGCGGATCCGCGGGCATCCGCGCGCATCGTTAGAGTTTCTCATGCGATAATAAGTCCTATTGTAATGAAAATAAAGTTGAAATTCTCATGACACTGAAACTGCGCTCCGCTACGCCGCGCTGCGCTGCTCTTCTGGTGTGAATTGAGCCTTATGTTGCCTAAAACTACATCGACATAGTAATCCTGAATAGTGGCTGTAAATAACAAATCCATTAGAAGAACAGCTGCTGCGTTGTATAAACAATCATTTTGTCTGTTCTGATGTAATATGCCAATATTTCAAAATAAATATTCAAACATATCGGCACCTGAGACACACCGGGAAAGTTTGTTGAAAGAATTGTACCTACATCGGATTTTGTTTCTAACACAAAAAATATCTTGTATTGAATTTTGTATTTGTGTAAAATAAAAATTATTTTATTACCTAAATAAATACACGCACTGTACAACAGTGAAAGCTCAAATTTTCCGGGCACTTCACTCGCAACGAAGACTCCATGTAACATTTGGTGGTGTAGAGGAAAGTTGAGGGCAAAAGATCTCGTGGCCGCTCCACAACACGATGGACAGATCTCATCAAGTCCATCACAGGGAATACGATCAACGATTGTTCCCACTCCAGAAACAGAGACACGTGGGGGCGGGTCGCAAGAGCTTCTGTGTCGCAACCATCGACTTGGACATGGCCACGACCACGCTGTCGAGAGTGACTAAGGCTCAATTCACACCGGAAAAGCGGCGAAGGGCGGCGTAGCGGAGCGCAGTTTCAGTGTCATGTCAATGTCATGTCAGTGTCAATGAATTTTAACTTTATTTTCATTACAATAAGACTTATTATCGTATGAGAAACTCCAACGAGGCGCGCGGATGCCCGCGGATCCGCGGGAATTCCTGCGAATTCCATAAACAAAGCCGTGCGACTGCGCGAGACGTCGCGGAAATGCCCGAGGATACTCGAGCAGTCGCGAGCGGCCGCTGGCAATATCCCGCCCAGAGATATTGACTTCCCGCGCATTCCAGCGACTTCCCACGCATTCCAGCGACTTCTCGAGCAGTCACGGGAATCCTAGCGGCAGCTCTACCGAGCGGGTCGCTGCGCTTCCCTGCCCTTCGCCGCTCTTCTGGTGTGAATTGAGCCTAAGGGGTTTGTTTATACGGTCATCTGCTTATTTGTCCGTCCATCTATACCACATTCCGTACGGACGTGACCAAATCGCGGACGTTTTAGATACAGGTCAGGTCAAGAGTACCCAAAACCGACGAGCATGTATGAGGAGATTAATGAATGCGGATGAAGCAAAAGAGGTGTGCCAGGATCGTAGCGAGTGGAACAAAGTAGTATCTGCCTAGCCCTGTGGGAAAGAGGCGTGACGTTATGTATGTATGTATCTATACCCCATTCTGTCTGTGCATCTATCTGAAAAACGTATCCTGTGACCTCTGGCTTTACTTGATCGCTTTTGCCTCTAGTTTATTTATATTTTTCCTGTTTACCTTATCCTTATATCGGCCATGTTTGCGTACCAAGTGGGCCAGAAAGGTCCATGGGTATTATTAATATTGCTGCTGTTTGATTGGACGAACTTGGAAGTGTTTTGCCCAAGTATCGAAGAAGGGATAGTTCGGGATGACTTTGAAGATTCCTATTAACAGTTCGCAGAATTAGATGGAGTTGTGATTATTTTACTTCCTTGAGATGATGTTTTTAATTAAAAAAAAGACACAAAACCATGAAACAGAAATAACAGAACTTAACTGTGTCTAGAAAACGGATGCCATCTATGTATATTGTGGTTTTCTGTCCGAGTTGTATTTAGCGTAATAGACTTCGCATAGTTCATGTCCAACGAATATTATTTCGTGCTTAAAGTTTATTTGGCATACATCACATACTAAATTATTGCGCCTTAATCTATGTGAGGTAGGCAGAGACAACAAAGCGCCATTCGCTCCTATTCTGACATGCTTCCCTCGTTTCTCTCACAGTCATCACTCTCATCATACACGCTCGACGGTTTCGGGTGCTCCTAATTTGGCATAATGCACAATTAAATAGCATAATATTGTCTTGGTAGTATTTTATAACGAATATTTTTCGGGTATGTTGGCACTGCGATCCTAAAATAACCAAATCATGCCAGAAAAGTGGGTTATGTTAGGTTGGAGCTGTGAGCGTGGAATTCAAGATTTGCATTTCATGCGTAAAGACGTTTCGACGAAATATCGTTATGCGTATTAAATGTATGCAAATGGAATTATGGCAAACAAAATTATGCGTAAAATAGCTGACTCTTGGGATATCATTGTGCTGCACGTCATATATATCTTAGAACTGTCTAGTGCACTTTTTGACACGGCATCGATCGATGTTAGAATGGTATAGTCGAGGTCGATCGATAGTTTCTACCAGATCAATCGACCAATCGTCGATTGATGGCACGGATCTATGGTAGAATAAAATACTAAAATGGAATCCGGAGTTAATCGATCAGCATCGACCGGTGCCATCGATCGGCAATTGATCAATTGGGTTGTCGACCGGTATTTGTCGATCAATTAAAGCTACCAGATTAGCCGATCAACATCGATCGACGTTGACCGGTGCCGATCGACGATTGATCAATTTTATTAGTCTAGTAACATTAAGCTGTCTGTCTATAGATTAGATAATGAAAGGTACAGTCTATCTCGCGCGCAATTCAAATCTTGCCGTAAGCCAGCTCTTCTACTAAAATAAATTCATTCATTAATTCACACAGCGTCTCTGAGATCACAAATTAATAGGCGCCATTGACCCTTGATATTAGATTGATAATATAATAATCGTAATCTGGAATCAATGTAACATCCGTTGATTAATTTGATTGAACGGGATTCAATCATAGATGTGTTACTCCCTTGAGCAACGAATCAATCTTCAAGAGCAATGGACTGATATTAGAAGTCATTTAATTATAACGTTAATAAAATGGTTGTAAAGAAGACTATTTAGTCACATTGCTAATAGATACATACATCACGCCTGTATTCCTAAATACGGTAGGCAGAGCACAGAAAACGTTGCATAGACAAAACCATGACTATTTCACGTTTTACGTTTCGTTATTTGGGCCATATTCTCCGAAACGAACAGTACCATCTTCTACAAACAATTATAATGGGAAAAATGCCAGGAAAACGCAAGGTCGGGAGACGCAGATTGTCATGGCTCCGGAACATCGGGGACTGGACAGGCATCAAGACCGTGGAGGAGTTGTTCAGACTCGCTATGGACAGGGTCCGGTTTAAAGAGCTGACAGCCTACCTTCAGTAATAAAGTGGCACTTTAAGAAGAACGGTTCGTGAAGCCAGAACGGTTCGTGAGATGCAGCCCGGTGACAGATACATGGATACATACATACATACATATTCTCACGCCTGTATTCCCAAGAGGGGTAGGCAGAGCACATAAATTCGAAAATTCAGTGCCACGTTTAGCAATTTCAGGGTTACCAGATGGTTAAACGTGATATTGTAGTGACAGGTTGCTAGTCCGTCGCCCACAATGCACTAACCCTTTCCCAGAGTCGACTCTTACAACACCCACGGGAAGAAAGGGGGAGGTGCTATTCTAACCCGGCACCACACGGGGAGATACACGGATGGACAGCAAATTCTCAGTAAAAGGGTCCCGTTCTCACCATTTGGGTACGGAACCCTAAAAATTACCAAAATTGTTTTACATAAACTTATAATAATCTAAAGTAGGGCAAACAATTTCCCCACACGCCTTCGGTAAATCATGCCAAGTATAGCTCGGGCTTTTTATGCACGGATTCATTCAAAACTTCTGATTGGACGAAATAAAAAGGAAATTGCGTATTAGACGGCGTCCGGTACCGCGCAGCACCTAATAGGTAGGTATAGAGGTGCTGGATGCGACAAGGTTGGAGGTTTGGTGAAAGCTTAAGGTGTAATGGAAATATAGACACCAGCCACTAGCTTATTTTATTGAAATATGTTTATGGCAACACTAGATGATTATTATATTACTAAGATTATTATTTATCTATTCTGATTAGTAACCATATTAAATCATTTGTACTAGTAGATCAATTTTGTTTTATTATTAATTTTAAATAATTGTCTATTCCAAAGCAAATAGGATAATTTTTTCGTTTTTATGGTTCATATTTTGCGTTTCAAGTTTTATGTTTATAGTATACTAGCTGTGGCCGCGACTTCGTCCGCCCAAAAGTAATGCCCAAAATAACTATTTTTGGGCATTACTTACATTTTTTTCGCAATAAAAGGTAGCTTATGTCCTTTCTCAGGGCCTAGAGATTGTCTTTGCCAAATTTCATCAAAATCCGTTGAGAGGTTTAGGCGGGAAAGCGTAACAGACAGACCAAGTTACTTTCGCATTTATAATATTAGTAGGGATTTTAAAAAGCTCTCACATGGGCTCTTTTCATTCTAATTTCAGTTTATAGGAAGTTCCACATGTTAGAAAAATGCGTCTTAGCAACATGGCATACTCGTAAGACCCTTCCAGTATTCTAAGATCCGTGTACACTCGATTACCCGGGCAAGTTTTAAATGACCTCTTCCTGCATAGCTTTTGTTCCACTACGCTTATCATTACGTTTTATGGGCAGCTGGCCAGCTGGTGCTTAGTAAGCCGGGTTCTAGACTCTCTTTTTTAGGGTTCCGTGGTCAAGGGGTAAAAAATACTTTTACTAAGACTTCGCTGTCGTCGTTTGCTTGAGAACAGGCTGTATCTTATGAACTGTGATGGCTAGACAGTTGCAAATTTAACAAATGATGTGCTTCTGTTGCCGCTATAAGAATAAAAATTAAAATAAAAACTATTAAGTGTCTAAGAGGGGCACCCGCACAAGAAACATATTATATTTTAACAATTTTCCCTCGATAACAACAATGGCCTAAGGTGAAATATTTACAAAAAGCTTCGTTGTATTTTAACTTTATTAACAAAATAAGATAAGTAAATTTAGATTTGATAAAATTAAAGGCCTCCTATGTAATAAGAGCATTTTTGCCTACTTTTAATCGATAGTAATTAATAAATACATACATACATACATATTCTCACGCCTTTATTCCCATAAGGGGTAGGCAGAGCACTGTAATTCAAAAATCCAGTGCCACGTTTAGCAAATTCAAGGTAACTAGATGGTTAAACGTGATATTGCGGTGACAGGTTGCTAGCCCATCGCCCACAATACACTAACCCTTTCCCAGAGTCGACTCTTACGACACCCACGGGAAGAAAGGGGGAGGTGCTATTCTAACCCGGCACCACACGGGGAATTAATAAATAGTAAGGGCATAATAAAATATCGCACTAATGGTAGAAAATCCTTTGTGCGTGAGTCCGACTCGCAATTGGCCAGAGTCTTTCTAAAGAACCAAGGTAACGTTTTCAGAACTTTCAATTATGATTTAACTTGCTAGCCTGTCGCCTCAAGAATACCAAAACCAAAAGGTTATGGTTAATTTTCACCGTCGGTATAAATATGTCAACACACATTAAAACATGGATGGGTACTTGTACATCATTTGGCGCTACAAATTATCTTCAAAACAGACCGTTATTATTGTTGAGGGCACAAACATATCATAGTTTAGGCTTCTCTCGTTTCGTCTCTCAAATTGGCTAAATTATGAATTATTGCCATACAAGTTGTATGGGAGCGTTAATTAAGGGAATTAGCTGTAGTGGAATGCTTGCAGCTATTTAGAGTGGGACTAAAATACTCTTCAGTGCTATCTTTATGCAGTTAATTATTGCAATATTTACGATGTAACAAAATATTATGCAATTATTTAAACACATACATATCGATACCTTTAGGTTCAATTGTCGTAAAGGACAAAATGCTACTTTTCAGGAGAAGCAAAAAACGTTTCGTTTTTTTTTAAATCTTTGTATTTTTTTTATTTGTGGACCTATATCTTTGATGTCTATGACGAAAGTGCTTACAAATCTCCAGTTTTCGCAGTAGTATGGTAACCATATCGATAAACAGGATATTATAGAAGTTAGCTGTCCTTTACACCCCGGAAAAATACATCGCTAGTCCCTTACGCCCAGAGCATTTTAAAGAATTCAAAAGTTTTTAGGTCGTAAAGGTCAGTTTTAAATAAAATAATAAAAATTTGGGATGTATAGCTCACTGAAATTTCTAATTTTATTGTTATTTTCCGTTGATAACTGTCATTAAAGCAATAAATTATGCACAATATTTTACTATTTGCTGAAGTTAAGCGTTAGCAATCATTATCTTTTTATATTAATGCTTATGTAGTATTGAAATACCATTAAAGACATGGTATACAGTTAGTTATATTCATCAACTATTATTTTTGTAATAAAAACATGTAGGCTAACCAGGGTAAGAATATAGAAAATGAAGGAATGTAGATATTGTACTGTTATTATGTTATAAATATCGATTAAGAAGTCGATTAAAATAATTATCTTCTGTACTCAAAATGCTTGTCAGGACCATTCCAGTAACACCAAACACGACTTGGTTACGTTGTTTGGTTACCGTGTTCTGTAGGGTACTTTCCGGTTCCAGCATCAGACCAGTTTTATGGTACCGTATTCAATAGCACCATGTACTTTGTTTTCTCCTAGTAATTTAACTATTTAACTATCCGAATCGGCACATCTAATCGCTACCTTCGAAACACTGGCCGTTCTGAAGTAAAGTTCTACTGGCCATCTGTGGTGTTTATCATCAGTTTCCTTACACCAAATCCTATTTACTGAATGTAAATTTTTGATTTTATCAATAAATTACCAAAAGCGCCGTACATGCCCCTATACCATTTGAAGAGTTCCCACGATTTCTCTAAGATTCTATCATCAGATCTCAACTTAGTGCTAATGGGACCAATTCGGAGTTATACCCTTCAGATCTCGGAGATATCGAGTAACATACACAATTAAAAAAACTTAGGTTCGAAATGAAAACTTCCTCTTTTTTGGAAGTTAGTTAAAAAGAGTTTGTAAATGTCTCGATTTTGTTTTAAGAACGCGAAAAAAAACAACTCGGCTGTAATATAATGTTTCTGTTTCGTTTTCTTCATTATCACTAGATCATCACTACATAGTTTAAAACAATATCACTTCCCGCTGTCTTATTATACCTCATTGTTTTCTTTTTAACATAAAATAATTAGTTGACACTTAAGAAATTTGTTCTTTACAAACAGAGCAAGCAGGTGAAGCTGATCATAATAATATGATATTAACTAAAGATGACCATCTTCCGAAGAATTGGCTTCATCTGTTGCTCCGTTTGTTAAGAATATACCTATTTCTTTAGTGCCAATTTTTTAATTACTGAATTAGGTATTATGTATGTAGTTATTCCAACCTACTTTGATGTATGGTAGCGAGAGTTGGGTGTGGCAGAAGAGACACGAAAGTAGATTGAATGCGGTTGAGATGCGTTCTTTGCGAAGCATGAGTGGTATCAAACTTACTGATAGGGTGCGTAATAGCGTGATTAGAGAGAAGTGTGGTCTGAAAGAGAGTATTGTAACAAGGGTAGAGAAAGGTATGCTGCGTTGGTTTGGGCATGTGGAGAGAATGGATGAAGCAAGGGTATGTAAGCAAATTTACAAGGGAAGTGTGTTAGGGCAAGTCGGTCGAGGGCGCCCTCGTAGAACGTATATCGACCAGATCGGCGATGTGCTAAAGGGAGGCCAAATTAAGAGTACCCGAAACCGTCGAGCGTGTATGACGAGAGTGATGAATGTTAGTGAAGCGAAAGAGGTATGTCAGAATAGAAGCGAGTGGCGCTCTGTTGTCTCTGCCTACCCCGCAGGGAATAAGGCGTGACGGTTATGTATGTATGTATGTATGTTATTCCAACATAATATACCTTCACGTGCTAAGGCTGCACTTTATGAGTTGTGTTACTTCAGCATTTATGAGTTGTGTTAGTGGTTAAAATCGTAACGTACTACTAATTGGAAAAATCCTTTCCACTAAAAGATTCACTAACTACTAAAACTAATATTTTTCTTGCTAGAACACACGTCTATACCACCAGATCTAGTGGAAAATCCACTAAGTTGGCAACACTGAATAGAACTAAACTACATGCAAGCAAGGACCAGTGTTTGCGTCGGGGAATCCTGTCACTTGTCTTGCTTTTACTCTATACAATTACCAGAATAGCAATGACAATCTGCAGGGGAGTTTCTTTACTAATACTTACCTACCTAATTTAGACTTAGTCGGCTTTAAACATAAGCTCCATTCGTTACTATATACAAAGAAAACGTCCTTGCCACCCTTTACGCCTATGCTAATTGCTTGTCAGTTCAGATATTTAAACGAAAAATCTAAGTAGTAAAGGACCATCTAACCACCTACATTATCACTTTTGTGCCTAAATCCGGTCGTATTGTCCAATAAATTAATACTTACGTATAGTATACGTCCTTTACGCCCACAATTTGGAATTATTATTAAAGCATACTATACAGAAGTAAAGGTCGTAAAGGACAAATAAGTAAATTGTGTCCTATACACCAGTATTTGTCACAATTATTGACAGTACAATCATGCAAATAGTAGGTCTTAAAGGACAGCATGGGTAATTTATGGTTATACGTCGCCGCTTATATTTTGTGATCTCCTTTACGTTCCAAGTGATTTCAGGTGTGATAGTTACACCCACAAATTTAACGGTTTTTGATGTTGAGCTATCAAGAAATTTGGGGGGTAAAGGACAAATTTTACGAGATATCAAAATTCTAAGAATGCAGTTCGATAGAGCTTGAAATTCTGAACAAAACTGTATATTTAACTCATTTTCGGTATTTTGTCCTTTACGACAATTGAACCTAAAGGTATCGATATTATTCATGTTGTAGGCGGAGCACACGAAACGTGACATAGACAAAACCTTGATTTCGACTGTTTCACGCTTCGTAGCCATTAGTTTTAGGTTTGAAAACAGATGGAAGAGGTAGTATAGTGACAGGTTGCTAGTTTGTCGTCTAAAGCATACCTGAACCTATGTATCCTTGCCTTTTATGACAGTCACGATAAATATGGAGAGATGTTATTCTAAACCCGACACCATGCGGGGAAATACTAACTAAAAACTTAAAATTATGTTAGAATTAGAATCTGCTGCGGAACGTGAAATAGTCATGGTTTTGTCTAAGTACCATATTCTGTGCTCTGCCTTCCCCGTTTAGGACAAGCGTGACGTATGTACCTCTTCATTCTTTACCGTGGATGTCAAAAGAATATTAACGACTAACTATTTATACCAAACCGTTACTCAAAGACTCAATTATAATTCACCTGGCTTTATAAAATCCACTATCTTTGGCTCACTCCGCAAAAGCTGTTACGCTAAAAGCTACATTATATCGAGCCTCTTACCTTTGTCAGCGGTACAGTCAGCAGAATAATGTTTACATGATGTAATACAAGGCTTAATTAAACCCCCAAGTGATGATTCACTGGAGTATAATTATAAGTGCTTATAAAACCTGCAAAATTATATCAATAGGCAACAGGGTAGCAACCTGTCACTATTATACTACCTCTTTTATCTGATTTCAACCTAAAATTATGCTTAAAGTAACTGCGAAGCGTGAAATAGCCATGGTTTTGTCAGTGTCACTTTTCGTGTGCTCTGCCTACCCCGTTTGGGAACATAGGCGTGATTGTATACTATTTTTTTGGAGGTCAAAGTTATAAAAAAAACTAATACTAAGAAAAAAAGGACTGCTAGGTACATCATTTCTCATAATAAACGTCAAATTACAATAAGCCATTTGATTTTGATTAAATCGGTAGAATAAGATAAAGCGAAAGTACCTGAGTTAAGAAAATAAAACAGGTTATGTTTTTTAAAACAAAAATCCTTACTATAATAATATAATATTATAAATCGGAAAGTGAGTTTGTTTGTTTGTTTGTTCCGCTTTCACGCCGTAACTACTGAACCGATTGCTTTGAAATTTCGCAGACGGAAAGTTAGAAGTCCGGATTAAATAATAGGGTACTTTTTATCCCGCAATATAACCGAATTACACGCGGGCGAAGCCGCGGGCGGAAAGCTAGTAAAAAATAAAAGCTATACGCACGGTAATGTAATGCCTTATTTGTGGCCTAAATAAAAAAAAGTGTAATTTAACGAAAATTTAACAGCTGACTGTACACAGTCGCTAATGTGAGTAACCACACGTAATGTACGAGATGTAGTGTACTTTACGAGAAATCAGTCGAGTAGTGTGACAACCTTCTATCTAGGCTTGTTCTATTAATCGCCTCTTACTACCTCGACGGAAGAAATGTAAAGATATAATCTAACATTTAGTCTTAGGTACGCTTTATTTCTTGCAAAAAAAAGGACGATAATAAAACAACAGCAAAGAAAATAAAATGTCACGTCGACTAACTTGAGCGAATTAATAATCCTAGGAAAGTACGAAGAAAATAAAAAATATTATACAAAAAAAACTTGGCAACGTCCTGTATTGCTATAGCATAAATAAAGTAGCCAAGAATGTTTCATGGGAATATAGACCTTAGCCGTCACGAGATAGTGTTGGTTTTTGGGAATAGGTTTATTTTATGCATGGCAAGTGTTATAGAAAAGAGTGATAGTAAATCTTTATTATTTTTAGAGCTACTATTTCTGCTGACTTTAAGCTTTGTGTTAATATAACCCTATTTCAAATTTGAAGTGTTTTTTTTTTGCTTAGTATTGTATGTTTTATTGAGGAGTAAAAAAAACTATTAAGTGAATTTATGTACACTCATCTAATTCGAATGAGGTTTTTGTAAAATAAAAATGGATGAGTTGCAATGTGTAACTGTTAATTATTTTTGATGTTTATTTTTCTGTTTCCTCGTAAATTTTTCAAAAGAAAAAAAAACAAATAATTTCTTTTTGATTACAATTAAATGCAAATTTAAATGCAAAAAGGACGGTGTTACGAGTAAAGTTCGACGTTTGGATTATCACTGGTTTTTAAAATGTTGAACCAGTATTTATAAACCTAGTAGGTAGGTACTATGTTTTATCTTCACATTATAAATTAATTTGGAAGTAGTAGTTTTCGTTTTAATTAATTACGCACTCTAGACGTGAAACGTCCAATTACCTAGTAAATTGTGTCCGTTTCGCCCTAAACTATCCGAATCCGTATAACAATGCCCCCATCAAAAGTAAGTGCGACCTTAATAAAAATATTATATTCTATCCACGGTCCATTTTGTCCGACCTTCCCCACAAGCAGTGTCGCTAGTGTATGCTGACAATTTTATCGATGTCGATAGTAAAAGTAAAGAACCTATGTTCATAATGATTAATAGGAGGGATTCAGGATGAATTTGACTGTGTAGTACCGTTCATTCATTCTTCTTCATTTCATTCTTGTTGTTCTTTTGAAATAATTTTGGAATTTTGATAATAATTTGATAACTTTAATTATGCAGCTGAACTTCTTTATTTAACATTGCCTAGATCATTTATTTAATAATAAAAATATGCTTTATCTAAAGACTTTGTCGCTATTAAACTCTGGCTTATTTTTAGTCATTGCTGTGTCTATGTAGCGTTTTGTGTGCTCTGCCTACCCCGTTTGGGAATATAGGCGTGATTGTATGTATGTATGTATTATTTTTAGTCTATTTCTTCGATAAGATCTAGTTTGAGCTACGTTTTGACTGGCTCCCATAATGATCACGCCCTATTCCCCACAGTAAACAGAGACAACAGAGCGACATACGAGTACTTCTCTCGCTTCACCCACGTTCACTCCACACAAACATTCAATACACTCATTCGATATCCTCTGTGAAATATCGACATAAAATAACTATCGATACTCCCCCATCCCTGACCAAGGCCGGAATCTCCGAGAGACGGCAAACTCGACTAACAATTTATGGGCTGGTGCCAACATGGCCAACATTGCCAGAGCATCGCTGGAAGAATGGTGACGAAACGACAGTGATCGCGGGCACGCATCAGACCGAAGATATCTAGATTTTATTTATCCATTTATTAGATGTGAAACAGTCTAGCGGTTTGACAGAGAGTCGCGGGTTTGAATCCAAAGATTACACTTTGGTTGCTGATCGATTAACCCCGGCAATATTCCTTTCTATTATTTCGTTCTACCATCGATCGATCGATCCCGTCGATCGACGATCGATCCCGTCGATCGACGATCGATCGATTGATATGGTAGAAACTATCGATCGGCGTCGATTATTCCATTCTACCATCGATCGATGCCGTCTATCAACGATCGATCAATCGATCTGGTAGAAATTATCGATCGACATCGACTATTCCATTCAACCATCGATTAATGCCATCGATCGACGATCGATCGATCGTTTTGGTAACACCCTTATGATATTTCTTTAATAACAACAGTCGTTTTGAAAATTCTGTGAAAAACACAATCAAAGAGCCTTTGTTATTGATATTTTTTTAGAAAGGAATTCATTTTGAATCCTTGTAAAATCAATTACAAATACAAAAAAAATACATTGAAAGCTTTTGTAATAACAGAAATAACACAAAGGTACATGAAAAACTGTTTTACAAATTGTCTCTGCTACTATCATAAGTGCCACTAGAAAAACTGCAATGTACTGTGCAAATAAATTGCAAGGAACGGAGAGAAACCATCTCATTAGTCGGTATTTTATTTACTAACCTCTCAGTTTCACGCTGGACTGTTGTCTAAACATTTTTATAAGCAAGAGGAAAGTAATTGCGACAAATGCCTTGGCTATGACTCAAATTATTAAGTTATACCACTCGAATTTTCTAATGAATGAATGAATGGATGAATGTGTGGCGACATTAGCGCTGCTTAGCCAATGTGATGCGAGTTACGTGAATGCCCTACATCGCGTTGACGGAGTTTCATTAATAGGTTGCGTAATCGGTGCCGTGTGGTGCCGGGATTAAACTTCTCCATTTCTTTCGTGGATGTCGTAAGTTGCCAAGGAAATAGGTTAAAGTGTGCTTTAGGCGGCAGAATAGCAACCTGTCACTATTATACTACCTCTTCCATCGGTTTTCAAACCTAAAATTATGCTAGAAAGCGTGAAATAGTCATAATCTTGGTTTTTTCTGTCACGTTTCGTCGGTTTTGCCTACCCCACTTGGAAAGATAGGCGTGACTCTATGTTTGTACTATGTAAGAACACAACTTCCAGTTTTCTCTCTGTGGACTTCGGTCCCCAAGCATACTGGGTGGAGAGAGATCTCAACTGAAGTCTTTCCCAATCTCTCTACTGGAGCCTCAAACAAATAAAAGACGATCGTTCTTTCGGTGTGACAGTCACTCAAGTACGTCAGTAATGAGCAGCCATGATTGTCAGAGATAAATACAGCGTAATGGCCAATGTCTGGAGGCCCATTGTTTTGCAGAAAACGCCTCCAAGTAAGTTCGCTGCGTGAACTATTCTGTGATCGCTTTTGTTTTTTAAAAGCGACGTTTTAGATTCGAGCGATAAGCTGACGTTTTTTAAACGCGTGAAATGGAATGCAAGGAATACGATTAAAAATATAGTAAGTACCATCGCAAATCGGGATTGTTGAGCCACTTACCTATGTTTGTAATTTGGTCGTGTAATACCAATCCAATAGCTTACATTATACAGTCGGTCACATCGATCATTGATTACACGTCTAAATTACGAACAGTGGCAAGTGGCTCAACAATCGCGGTTCGCGACTGTAATATGGCATTTAATATTACTGACTAATTAATTTTATTTCTGTTCTGTCCCAGTATAACTAACTTTTACTGGTTTTAACTTTTAACCTGAATGTAAAAGAGTGTTTTAGTTTGAAGTGTCTGTTTTAAACTTTCGTGATGCCTACTCGCTGTAACGCGGCCGAAACGTTGAGAGGTAATTAAAAATACCGTGATTAAGATGAAGTGTCCGACTGTCCGTGTTTTATATTTTCACCCAGTATAAAGGCCAGCTATATCTATCTTTCCACATTATTAAAGAAAAGAAAAGTAAACTAGATAAGATAAAGCGAACCTTTTTGTGTAATTTAGCTACTAAATAAATGTAACAACGCCCACCTAAAACTCTGTCTTAAAAGGACAACTATGATCTATAAATAACTTTAAATCCATCAATGAATTAAGATTATACACCCACGTGGAAGCCAAAATGCGTGGTTCCATGAAAAGTAAATGCCTTGTGAATAGAAAATCCTTTTTAAATCCCTCGACCGACGACGTTTCGCTTCACGGTGGGAATTGAGACTTCAATCACTGTCTGATTTTAAGAGCTTTAAAGAATTGGAAAAGTATTTGTGAGAGAATTTATGTCTGGTTGATCGAACTGTTCGTGTTCAGGACTCAATTAAACTTAAAACGTCCAATAGGATTGACTGCAATGCTGTTAACTCATACATAATTACATACATACCATCACACCCGTCCTATATTCATAAATAGGGAAAACAAAACACGCGGAATGTTACATAATCCAAGCCCTGATAGCTTAAGATTTAATAATTTTAGCCAAAAAACCCGTCTTTAAATTAGCAATATCCTACAAGCATCTGTCTATACGTGGGGAAAACTTTCTTCTTCTTCTTTGTCGCTACACTCTTGGCAGAGTGGTCTTGGCCGTCGTGTCTTGAGTAGCGAGCCTTATCACCCGGCGCCGCTCGATGGAAAATTCACCACGTCTTGCTATATGCCCGAAGAACGAGAGGATTCTGGACTTAACCACGGAGGACAGGCGCTGTTCAATGCTTATTCGGAGCATTCTTCTCCAGTACCACATTTCGAGCGCATTAATCTTACGCCTCTCACTGTCCCTTAGTGTCCAAGTCTCCACAGCATACAGAAATACACGAAACACCAGTCGAGTCTTTGTGATGCGAGTTGCCTTTGTGATGTTTCTGTTTCGCCAGACTTTCTTGGGAAAAATTTTAATTATAGAGATATTATCTCTCCAGGCAGATGTTATGCCTGGGGACCGAAGTCCACTGAGAGGAAGTTGGAAGTTCTATTTTTGCAACTGAACGTCGAAACTTCGCTGGTGGTATGTAGGATACCATTTTGACATAAGAAGTTCTCCTACTTGACGGTAAGTGGCGCTAGTGATCGATTAGATTACTTATTTATTAAATACCACTAGAGAAACTAGACCTTATCAAACTATACAAATTAATAAACGTCACTTTGCTATTATTCTTGAGAGCAGCCTGGTGACAGTCAGACAGACAGACGGACAGACAGCCAAGTCTCAGTAATTGGGTCCCGTTTTTACCATTTCCTACAGAACCCTAAAAAGTGAGTAACAACGCACCCTTTTCCAATCACATCCATGTCAATTTCAACCATCATTCCATCAATATTTTACTAAGAGCCAACCTCAACAACCCCCGAAAGACATTTAAATTAATCTGACCAATTGGGAAAAGTAATTTTTGCGCATCCAAAAAGTTTCAATACAACAATTAATAAACTTTCATCCCCTTTTCGGCACCCTGTTAATGGATTAAAAAGTTAAGAAAGGCCCAATTTAAGGGCGAGTCCGTGAGATTTCACGCAAATTGTCCTTTGGGCCCTTTACTTTTTTCTGAAGAGTTCGCCGTTAAGAAAATTCCTTTTTATATTCTTTTCTGGGCTGAATTATGAGGTCCCGGGAATTAAATGAGAGAAAATTGTAAAGAGTAATAAGACCGAGTGTTGTGCTGGTTGATTGTGGAGTTGAATCGTTTCACACTTTCTAAGGGTATTGGTCATTCTTTTCCGTGTCGAGTTTAGAAAAACGCCTCTTTATTTCTTCTAATCTGTGCAGTTTTGGGTTAGATAACACCTCTCCATTTGAGACTCGTAAGAGGCGACTACGAAAATAGGTTAACGTATGTTTTAGGCGACAGGCTAGCAACCTGTTACCATTTTACCTCTGCCATCTGTTTTTGAACCTAAAATTATTCTTCAAGTCTTTGCAAAGCGTGAAATAGCCATGGTGTTGACAATGTAACGTTTTATTTTGTATTTATGTAGGTATGTATTTTTTCAGTGTAAGAGGCGACTCAGGGTTGATTTTATCAAACGAGATTTTTTTTGTCTTGGAAAAAGTTACTTTTACCCGCTTATTTCACGTGAAAAAATGATGTACTCGCGAGTAAAGAGTATTATTTTAAGCTTTTTTGGTTGAATGCAACCTCAGAAAATTATGCTAGGGTTTGTACACACTGGAAACCTGTCACCATTATCTAAAAATCTTACTCAAAACCCGTAAATATGCGACAAGTGGATACAAAATGTGAAATGATAGATTTTGTCTTCGTGACGATTTGCGTAGTGCTTTTGAGGGGGTCATGGGTGGGATTGGGCTGGAAATGCCATCCACGTGGAGAAAGAAAAACAATAAAACACAGCTGAAACGAAATACAAAAATTGGTTGGAGTGGCGGCAAAACCGCATCCCACAAACAATGCCGGATCGGCGGCGGCTAGTCGTACTCGTACTGACATGTTCCCAATTTGAAATATTAATCATCAATTTATTTTTTTGCGAATATCAAGCGATATTCGAATAGCATTATAGAAAGAAAGAAAGAAAGAAAGAAAGAAACGTTTATTGACACAAAGTCATACAGTATCATAGTGACATTATGTTTAATTACAGTGTTCGCATGTG
>BHDV01071520.1:48666-60688 GCA_005406045.1 Adoxophyes honmai
TTTTACATTCTTTGCTGTTCTAGCAGATAACTTTTGAGCTTAACTTTAAAAGAGGTGAGGTGAAAGAGGTGATTGATGATTATAGTATCGATATCTATTTTAAATTGTTAACATATTTTATATGTATGATGCTACTGTAGGACACTAGTTTCACTTCCCATTGCGTCGGGAAGTGTATTAGTAAATTATGACATAAATTAAAATGTAACAAACAGTACGAGTTGCCTTTCAATCCTACGATCCATACGTTCATAAATTAACTGCCCTTGCGGATCAATTCCTTATTTATCCGATCCAAAATGAGATTCTCATCAATATACATTTACATAACAGATCCTTTGGCCTCAATAAAACGAATTGCCAGTGAAACCAGTGAGATACGACATAACTTCTTATTTTATGGCCGAATTGGACTATCGAGCCAGCTAAGGCCAACTTATTTGTTTGGCTTTATTATTTATATTTCGGCAGATATGTTATTGGAAGTTTCTCCCGAAAAGTTGGTAAGGGCCGAGGTTATTAGTAGGATATTAATTTGGAGAAGGCCGTTTGGAAGTCGATCTGTCTTGGAGTTTCGTAGGCTGATATGTAATTGGAATCGAGTAATTTTGTTACGTATGTCTATGGTAATATTAATAAAAAGGATTGCGATGTAATATTCATTAGAAATTAATAAAAAGGCGGGAAAATTAAGGAGGAATGCGTTGGTTTGGGCAAATGGAGATAATGGATGAAGTGTTTAAGTATTAAATTTACAAGGGAAGTGTGTTAGGGCAAGTCTGTCGAATACGCCCTCGAAAATACATACATACAATCACGCCTGTATTCCCAAAGGGGGTAGGCAGAGCACACAAAACGCTACGTAGACAAAACGATGACTATTTTATTTTTTGTGGCCCCTTCTAGCATCGTATCGATATGTCTTTATATTATTAAAAAAAGTAATATAAATACATCAATTACGTGTGTTAAAAAGCCGTGGTAGCCCAGCGGTTCGATCTGTTGCCTCTCAAGCAGAGGGTCGTGGGTTCAAACCCTGGGCTCGCACCTCTGAATTTTTCGGAATTTATGTGCGATATCGAATTTGCTATTTACTACGAGCTATTCGGTGAAGGAAAACATCGTGAGGAAACCTGCACACAGCGACGAAGCAATTCAATGTTGTGTGTGAAGTTCCCAATCCGCACTGGGCCCGCGTGGGAACGAATAGCCCAAGCCCTCTGATAGTGAGAGGAGGCCTGTGCCCTGCAGTGGGACGTATATAGGCTGGATGATGATGATTACGTGTGGTGTCGGACCTAGGGCGCTTGTGCACTACCATGAATTTTCCGGTCCGGCCGTCCGGGTTTTTACTCTCTGTCGCGCCGTCCCTCTCACGTCAATACTATTTAATGGAAGAGCAAGCGAGACGAAACCTCAAGTTAAAAGCCGGATCGTAAAATTCATGGTAATGCACAAGCGCCCTTAGATTTACGCCGCTAAATTTCTTCCAGCGATACCGTAAGAGGCGACCAAGGATATAGGTTAAGGTATGCTTTAGGCGACAGGCTAGCAACCTGTCCAATTGTCATCATCGTTTCAAGCTAAAATTATGCTGAAAGTTGCTAAGAACCACAAGATAGTCATGGTTTCGACTATGTAGTTTCTGTGTGCTCTGCCTACATACATACATACATACATATTCTCACGCCTGTATTCCCATGAGGGGTAGGCAGAGCACATGGATTCAAAAATCCAGCGCCACGTCTAGCAAATTCAGGGTAACCAGATAGTAAATCGTGATTATTGTGGTGACAGGTTTACTAGCCCATCGCCCACAATACACTTACCCTTTCCCAGAGTCGACTCTTACGACACCCACGGGAAGAAAGGGGGAGGTACTATTCTAACCCGGCACCACACGCACCCACTGCCTACCCCACTTGGAAATACAGGCCTGATATATAATTATATTATGTATGATGAACCCTGTCTCATACTTTTCCATAATTCAGCTGCCTGAAAATATAATTTAAATTTCAGATAAAATTTCAGAGCTTTCCCTAGCGGCAGTCCGAAACATTTACTTTATTTTCCACACATTCAAGTACCCCATTTTTCACGCCTATTTTAGGTCGCACAGGTACAAAAACCCCGCTGTGTCAAGCGTGAGCCTAGACCTGGTTTCGTGATGAATTGCTAGGTTTTGACGGACGCCTCGAGCCTGGATCTAGGTTAATAGGTTACGTTGTTTTCTCCGCTCCGATGCGACACAGAGATAGTGTTATTTATGCAATCAAGATAATATAGTGTCAGAGTTGGACTGTGATTTATTTACGCGGGATCAAGAAAAATTGAGCTGGAAAGAGTACAAAATGAAGTGTCACTTTTGAAGAAAGCCGAAATCGAATTTTGCTTCGGGTAAAACTTACACTTTCACATTGGGTCACCTCTTCGTGAGATGATATAACAAAGGATCGTGGGTTCGAATTCTAGCCCCTCTGATTTTTTCGGATTTTATGTGCGATGTCGAATTTGATATTTATCACGAGTGAAGTGAAACATGGTGAGGATACACACAGCCTTTCCCCACCCGCGTGAAATGTATAGCCCTAGCCCTCTCATGGTGAGAGGGCTGCGCCCAGGAGAGGGACTTATTTAGGCTGTTTTTTTTTGTTCAGGTATTATTTTATTCTTAAGTCTCGTAACGATTCGCCTCCTTATTAGCTAACTCCGTGTACCAATTCCACGAATCCTGTTATTCGCAGACAAACACTCGAGCCTTAAATTATTAGGTCCACTTCACCACAACAATTTACGAGCTCAATAGAAATAGAGAACAACAAATAAACGGCCAAACCCAAGATTTAGTTGGCGTTGAGCTAGCACTGTCCGTGTATCTGCGATACTTCGGCCAGAGATAGTTTCCGAGAGTGTTTTAGCGCTAGAATATAATACATACATGTAGCGAGGATTTTCAATAAAAAGTAAACGTCTTCCGAAAACTCGTATATTTTACTTTTTAAATATAATTAAATAAAAACAAAATCTTTCCTATTCTCGCGACACGTCCTTTCGTCTTACGGCTTAGCGGTCAACCCTCACCATTCTTTCCTCAATCCTTTCACCCAATACTCCGTTCCCAGTCATTCAGTCATCTCATTCGGTCACACTCATTCGTACATTCTATCTACCGTAAACAATCCATTCCACATACATACATAATATTCTCTCGCCTGTATTCCCAACAGGGGTAGGCAGAGCACATTAATTCAAAAATCCAGTGCCACGTTTAGCAATTTCAGGGTAACCAGATGGTTTAACGTGATTATTGCAGTGACAGTTTGATAGCCCATCGCCCACAATACACTAACCCTTTTTCAGAGTCGACTCTTATGACACCCACGAGAAGAAAGGGGGAGGTGCTATTCTAACCCGGCACCACACGGGGAATAGCCACGCTAGAATATTCTACATCCAAATGGGGAAGGCGCAGCATACGATCGCGATATAGACCAATCAGAGCCTGCCCCTGTAGAAAGAGAGGCGACACAAAGCAATCGAGCGTAAATATTTTAACCAGTACACAGTAGCAAAATATTTCCTAAAATTTTTCACTTGTGGGAGACTATTGTCTCAAAGCCTTTCAAGCCATTGCGCACTGTGTTTTACCTGTTTTACGTCTCGTACGCAAGTCGGGGCGTAAGCACCTGCAATCGTTCGAAATTGCGATACTACACGGTTGCCTGAGAGCGGGGTCACAACACATTGGGAGATGTTTTTTTTTACATGAAAATTTTGGGAAAAACTTCACAGGGGTTAACGGGTTGAAATATTTACAATCAATTACCGGACACCCTGTATGTATGTATGTAGGTTAAATCTAAAATTATACTTTAAGTGGCATCGAAACGCTATAGAAGCTACTTCTCCTTTAACAGACTCCAAAATTTTCTTAGTTCTCTTGAGATATTATTTAAAGAAAATAATTTGCAGATAATACTCTCTCGTCTCAACTCTTTGCAACAACTATTGACTTTCTCAGGGATAAGTGTTAAAGTTAGATTTTCTTTTTTTTGTTCGTGTCGTAAAATATTTGCTGAAGAAGTTTTATCTTTTCGATATAGAAACTTTCAGTTTGTCTTTGCTTTGTAAGACAATATTGGGAGTGGAGATAAGGCGTCAAAATTCGCAGAATAAGCGTCTATTTTCTTTGTTTTGTGTGACTTTTTTTAATCGAATAAAGACGACTTTGAACTGAAATACTAACTTTATTAATGAAGTAGATAGAGCACACTAAACACTATACAGACAAAAAAATGACTATTTCTCGTTTCGTAGCCACTTTTAGGACAGTTTTAGGTTTCAAGTTAGATAAATGGGTACAATAGTAACAGGTAGAAGCATACCATAACCTATTTTTTAGTTACCTCTTACGACATCCATAAAAAAGTTAAAGTAATTCTAAATCCGATTCCACACTGGAACGAACTTTTTTCTCTTTATTGTATATACAGCTTAATAATTATGGTATTTCCCTAACGTGTATTACAAAAACAAAGTACATACGAGTAGGAGATCTTATGTATACTAATATTATAATCTATTGTTTATTTGTTTGAACGCGCTAATCTCAGGAACTACTACTGGTTCGAGTTGAAAAATTCTTTTTTTTTTGGATAAACCATTTATCGAGGAAGGCTTTAGGGTAAATTACATTACGCTGCGACTAATAGGAGCGAAGAAACATTGGAAAATGTCGAAAAAACGGGAATATTTGTCACTATTCCACGCGGACGGAGTCGCGAGCACAGCTAGTATACAATACAATAGCTAACTTTTGTTTAATTACCAAGACTATTACCTTTCACCCTTGACTTTCCTGAAATATTTCCAAAACTCACCCCTGTCAGCTGTATCTAAATCACCCTAAACCCCTCGCGACACCCTTGTTCTAATTACCCAAACAAAAACCTCAAAATACGGGTACCCTGTTAGTACGAGACGAACTTTTTTAATTTGGACCCCGGCCAGCCATCGATTGGTGACCTTGAGACAGGTATAACAGCTCCGCTTACCGCTCGTTCAATTGGCGATATATTATGTTGATGACATGATACTTTTTAGGTTACTCTGTTAACTGTTTTGGTCACTTGGCATCCACGTTAGAAAGAGCTGAGGTTGTTGTGCTTTAATTCAAATTCATGTTATTATCTTTCTTTTATTATTTTTGCTGATCTTGTATCTTTATTCTGTGATCTTTTAATCATCAGTTTTAGTATTCATTCATTAATTTAATTGACTTTTTTGAGTAAGTATTACATGTTTTGAAAGTACTAACCTAACCATGAAAAATATCGTTTTCTATACAACCTTTTTGGTGACTGCTGTAAGTATATGTCAGTTGTTCCCTCCAGTTGAGATGGTTCTGGGTGTAATAGTTGAACACTACAACCAGATTATTTTTTTCATCTGATTCGAAATAACCGGGAAGAGGATTAAATTAAACTCGCAATATAATATGATTAAAGACAAACATCAGGAGCAGTGAAACTACATGTACATAAACAACGCCCTATTCCCTCCGGGGTAGACAGGAAACAGAGCACCATTCCCTTCTGACACACTTTTTCGCTTCATTCATATTCAGCCCTCTCAGAACCCAATCTTCAGAATATCGCTGATCTGGTGAATACGTTCTTCACGGTCGCTCTGTTCACACTTCTCCAAACTCACTTCACTCAGTCACTGTCTCCACATGCCCATGCCAACGCAAGCAGATAATAACTACAGTTTTTTTTTTCTTAAAATATACATACATACAATACATATTCTCATGCCTGTATTCCCAAGAGGGGTAGGCAGAGCACATGAATCGTTTAGCAATTTCAGCAGGGTAACCAGATGGTTAAACGTGATATTGCAGTGACATGTTGCTAGCCCATCGCCCACAATGCATTAAACCCTTTCCCAGAGTCGACTCTTACGACACCCACGGGAAGAAAGGGGGAGGTGCTATTCTAACCCGGCACCACACGGGGATCTTAAAATATACAGTAGAGAAATATATTTAATAATCTGGTGGATACAACTGGAGAACAAAGAGCTGGCAGCTTCCTCGCTCAACGCATCAGCATTGCGATACAGCGAGGAAAAGCTGCCAGCATCTTTGGGACCATGCCTCGGGGGTGTCCTTTTCTGCATATAGTTTAGTTTTATGTTAGTTATATTATCTTTATTTACATTAATTTTTTTTTTAATCTATCACTAAGCCCATTAAATTTGTCTCTCATTAAATAATCCGATTTTATTAATTGTTAAGCCAGCACGAAACTAATTTAACAACACCGCGTGGAATGTTAGATTAAATCAGCCGTGTAAACATCGGAATGTTGTTTTGGGTTCGCGCAGTACGGACGGTAATTACCTATTGTTCCAATTAATACTGAATACCTGAGTTAATTAACTTATTTCTTAATTATAAATGTTTGTGAAATATGTTTGTGTACGTCCTTTTAAAAATATATTTAAAAGTGTACATTACCTTCGTTACAAATTCATTTGATTTGAATTTTCTTTTTGTCATAGATATTCAGCACAGCTGTCGTTACGTTCATACATTATATTAGTTTTTAGGAAGAGTTTTTTTTGGGTAGAGCACAAGAAACGTATCATAGTCAAAATCATGACCATTTTACGTTTCGTATCGAGTTTTACTATATTTTTTTGGTTTTTAGTCAAGAGGGTTAATAGTGACAGATTACTAGCCTGAAACATTACTTACCATAACCTATTTCCTTAGTCTCCTTTTACGATATCCACGGAAGATATTGAGATCGAGGTATTATTCTAAATACACCACATTAATAATGGTTTTGCTGTCTTCAACATCGAAGTCAAAAAAAATGCTGAAAGATTCGAATCCTAGTAAGTCTTTTTCTTAGTAAGCCGCAAATGACAGTCATGTGAAATTAAATCTAGACATTAATAGTTCAATATTCTTTTAACGTCCACTCCACGTCCATTTCTATAAAAACCTTATCCAAATAAAACACGCGTTTATTTTTACTGTCGTCTACTTTTCAATATCGTACATAATCATTAAAATATCCGAGCGCGTACCCATTAATTTATTTGATACGTCCGTCCATTATCTCTTTTGTCAAGCAATTCCTAATTACATTTTTCCATGCGCCCTTCAATTAAAAGTATTTATTTGTCTGTATCGTTAACAATATATATGAGACTATTTCAACTAATGCTTCTTGTTTAGGTTGAGCGTCCATTAAGGCGTACGAGGAAGCTAAGCGATTTATAGATTCAGGTAACTTTGTTGTTTTCGAGATCAAAGTTTTTGGATTCATCCTTCAGAGTGGGCATGATCTAACAAAAAACGTTATTTAGACAAATCAATCACCATTTTGTTTTGGTGGCATTTTTTCCACTTTTAAGTTGAGTTTTTACCCTGAAGAAATGGGCAGATGGAATTCTAAACCCACCGAGTATAAAAGTAGCGTTTTGTGTGCTCTGCCTACCCCGATTGGAAATACAGGCGTGATTGTATGTATGTATGTATATATATAGTCAGGTAAATTGAAAGTTTAGCAGGTTGAAATACTCCTAAAATTGGCCTTATTACTATTTCCAGTCAGTTGCATGACATAAAATACTCATTATTGAACTTCATGGTGAAGTTTGACCTATTATCCGAACAAGTTATGAAGGCGGTCAACCTGCTTAACATCTAGATTCCCTGACTGTATGTACATTTTTAATTTGTAGAATACACCATAGACAAAATCAACACGCCATCACCCATTTGATTCAATAATATTGATAACTCACACAGCCGTAGTGGAAATGCGGCATTATACCAAAATTACTAAAATACTAAAGTTATCAAAAAGCCATTAGTTAGTAGTTCTGGCAAGCAGGGAGATAAACGGGCGGCCCCGAAAAACTCTTTTGTGGTTTTCGTACGGTATTAGTGTACACCGGCGAGCAATGAAACTTGTACAATTAAAATACCTCATGGTTAAAGCATTTTTTACCGTAAAAGTGAAGGATAAGTCGCAACCGCAAGTGACAGCTTTAGACGATGTGTTATTGAAGACACTTCTACTTAATTCACTGTTGACCCGTGAGGTGCCGGGTTAGAATAACACCTCTCAGATTCTTTAGAGCCCGTTCCCACCATGTCGGGCGTCGGCCCAATTTTTAATCGGCTCTCGGCGCCTCTGTTCGCATTGGTCGGCTGTCGGCCCGATTTTTAATCGGTGTTGGGGCCTCTATTCACACCAGTCGGCAGTCGGGCACGACAATGTGAATGCGCAAACGCGACGCGGAAAATACAGGGGGTGAAGCGCGAGCGGGGTCGGCCCGACATCCGATTTTATGTGAACAGCGTGCTCGGCACGATTTTTTATCGGCGTGCGGGCTCGTTAAACACCCGACATTTTATGTCGGATCCGACTGTCGAGCGTTGTAACCCACCAACTACTGCCGCTACGACACCCGATTAATAATCGGGCCGACGCCCGATATGGTGGGAACGGGCTCTTAGGCGTCGTAATAAGCGACCAAAAGAAATAGATTTAAGAATGTTTTAATAGTTTAAGATTTATCAAAAAAATGTACAAAGAGTGTGGATGGGTGGATTGCGATGAGAAAACCTAGGCAACCGTTCAGTGACCCAATCGCGGACGTTTTAGAAACAGGTCAGATCAAGAGTGCCCGAAACCGACAAGCTTGTTGTATGAAGAGATTAATGAATGTGGATGAAGCAAAAGAGGTATGTCACCAAGTGGAACAATGTGGTCTCTGGATGCCCCTGTGGGAAAAAGGCGTTACGGTATGTATATATGTATGTATTTCGGTAATTAGTCTCTGACAACGAGCTTAGTGAAATTCTCATTTGTCCGCTCTTTGTCAGAAATACATTTTACAGAGTAGCTGTTTGAAGCTGATTTATCCGTATTATTCAAAGTGTGTCTTACGGTAGTTTCATATTCAAAGTTGCATATTTTTGCTGAACACGGTATTTCGTTAGAGCGAGCATTATTTTGCCACGCAGTGTACAAACATTATCTGCCTAGAAAGCCTTTTACGTAAGCCCCATACGATGAGTTTTTTCAACCGCCTGATTGCTTATGATTGTACTTTTTTCATATTTTAAAAGTTTTTTCGCGAAACAATTTTCGTTTGCGCTATTGTGTTCCTTTATTGTTGCTTTGTGTTCATTTGAATAAATAAAACTGTAATTTTGCGACTTTGTAAAGGGATTTCTGTAAGTTTTTTTCATGATCCAATGCATTTTGTGTTAATTAAAATAGACGCATAATGAAGTCTTGTTGAATGAAAAACCGGTCAAGTGCGAGTTGGACTTGCACTCTAAGGGTTCCGAACAAAAAACCGCAAAAAATCACGTTTTCTTTTGGGCCCCCCCTTAAATAATTATTTTATTTACATACATACACACATAAAATATCCTCACGCCTGTATTCCCAAGAGGGGTAGGCAGAGCACATGGATTCAAAAATCCAGTTATTTTATTTTAATTTTAGTTTTTAGGTACTGTTAAGTATAACAGATGTCTTTAAAAAATAGTCTTTAAATCATCTCAGTTAGCTTTTCTGGCGACCTATTGTATAAGATCGTCTATCCATCTTGTTAGTGGACGTCCTACGTTGCCCTTGCTGGTCCATAGTCACTACGTGAATACTTTTCGACCATATCTGCGCTTTGTGTTAAGTGCGCTTGCTGGCCCTAAATGGCACAAGTGTTAAATAATGTGGTGATCGCAGTGCGCGTTTAGCAGCAGCCACTATGGGTCCTAGATGAAGAGCTTTAGAACGTAACTTACCCGTATTTGTCAGGATTAACCTATTTTCCCTAGAAAACAGTGCCCAATTCCTAAGAAAATACTATTTCGTCCATTATCCTCACTAATTGTTTTAACGCATGATCAAGCATCCTAACATTCGTTTATGTCAAAGCCATACAAACGACTAACACAATCCAGTCATTATTTCCGATTCTAATCCCCGTCTCGCTTCATTAATTATATGGTTAGCTTTCAGATCATTAAGTAACTTAACATGAGAAATCGCATTACATCAGGGATGTTATGGATATGATTATTTCGGATACGGATTGGTAACGGATTTAGGAATGATTATTACACTGAATACGGATAGTTTTGGTTACGGATATTATATATTTATGGCTTTTCAAAAGGAAAATACAAATAAGTAATAAAATTATTATATTTATTCGTTCTTTGGTAGGAATCTCAATCAATCTGTGAGTAGGTAATTATTAGTTTGTCTCGGCTTGTCGGACGATCAAAGCAACTTGTCGAGTGTTTCAATTAGGTTCCGCCCCTATCCGATACTATTCTAAACTTAAAATAGGATTCGGTTACGGATTTCTTTTAATATCAGATATCCGATAGTTTCGGTTACGGTTACGAAGCCCTCTAACATCCCTGCACTACATCTCACTATTCAAATACTATCCACAAGCAAACCAAGTCGAACGTTTGAATAAGAGTTGAATTCGCCTTAATACGATAGGCTCTTACGATCTTATGAGGGTAGAATGCATCGTTACCATTCACATGGCTCCTATAGGAGTCTGATTTCCATATAATTAAGGGACGTGGCAATGTCGTTATCTGGCTAAGAATTATGTGCCACCGTTAAGATTTGAGAGTGAGATAGCTTCGTCATACAAAGGATGTGAGGTAATAAATAGGGAGTAAGTGTTGAAACGTGGTGTAGTGATTATCATGGTAACTAGAGGTTTTGTCACTTAGAGATGGGTTTAGAGAAACCATTGGTTTTTTCAATAGTTACTTTTTCTTCATACCCCTCCATTTCTTCCGTGGATGTGCCATCGATTTGACATGCGGCCTCTCATTTAAAGGGTTGTGTAGGTAATGGTTGAAACAAAAAGACTGCTTTATGCTCTTAACTTGACTGTTTTAAGTTCGATTGCCACTTTTAACATAATTTTAAAGAGATATCATAGGTCCATGTGACTAAGCTGTCGCCAAATTTAAATTAAATCCATTCCTTAGTTGTCTCTTACGACAACCACGGAAGAAATGGAGAAATAGACGTTATAACCCGACACCATACGACGAGGGATTCATCTATGTTAACCGAAAATCGTGGTAAAAGTGGCTGTGAAACAAATAGTTTCGTCTATGTAACGTTACTTGCGCTCCATTTATCCTCTTAGGGTATGATTTTGATGATGTTTATTTCAAGAACGTGTGACCCAAACCAGGTCAGATTTTCTTCCACCAGCTGTCATTACCAAACCCCTCTTGTTCGCAAGTCGGTCCCGTTGCTTTCATAAATCTAATCCATCCATTGTGACCTCTAATAACCCCGTGACGTCATCCATCATCGCGCGATTATCACGCACCCTTATCATTGCGAAAGTTTCAGAATTATATGTGTTTCTGAAGATATATGAGTTGCTGAAATGTGTAAAAGGTTTTTGTGGTATTTTTATCAGATATTGGGTGGAGTTTGCAAAAATTATGTGGCCGAAAATCGACCGTAAAGTGTGTTAACCAGTGGTTGTATACGTGTTTGAAAATCTCTGTGATTTTTTTCCCGGAATTCTCATGTAAAAATAAATTCGAAAATCTGAAAATATTTCCCAGTCTTTTGTACTCCGGCTCTTAGTCGACCGCATAATAGCACCGCAATGTCTGACGATTGCAGGTAAAAAAGTTTGATATTATGGTTTATTCAAACATGCATACAATTATGCCTATGTTCCCATATAGAGTAGACAGAACAAATGTAATGTGACACAGACAAAATCAAACTCGAAACCACTTCAAACATAATTTTAGGTTAAAACACAGATGAACAAAAAGGTGTAATAGTGACTGGTTGCTAGTCTGTGGCCTAAAACAGTCGGGATAGAATAACACTTCTCCATTTCTTCCATATATCTTAAGAGGCGAATAAAGAAGTAGGTTTGAGTATGCTTTAGACCATCGTTTCTTAACCTCGGGTCGCGA
>BHDV01071520.1:64220-91575 GCA_005406045.1 Adoxophyes honmai
TATGGCTCATGGAACGTAAATAACGAAAAAAAAAATTTTTGTGTAATAGCACGTACACGTTTATTCGGTGCGGCCATCGATATGTGCGTATATTGAAAAAAAAAAAACAAAATTAGACGCAAGAGTACATTACAATGTACAACACAAGACTTCATTATTTTTCCATGAACAATAAATTTAATTATGTGCCCGAGCCGAAATACAGGCGTAATTTGGAAATTCCGTTTCCTAAAAGGAATATTTTCCTGTCAACAGGAATTATTAATTGTTTACGTCGAGGAATTCCTTTGTTATTTATAACTGTCGTGGAGTTTCTATGGCGACTTAATTTCTCTTATTTAGTCATTTTTGGCCAGACAAAAATAAATGAAATATGTAGAATAAGCCAGCCGACCAAAAAAAAACTGTTAAGTATGTCATTTAGATTATTATATTAGAAGAAGATATATTTAGGTATGCTTTAGGCGATAGGCATGCGTACTGAAGGTCCACGAACATGTTTAGGTATTAAATATTCTCTCTTTCTACTTGTATCTGCTTGTCGTACCTAGATCTTTCACAAGCTCTTTTGACTCTAGTTATCATCAGCCTATATACGTCCCACTGCAGGGCACAGGCCTCATCTCAGTATGAGAGAGCTTGGGCTATAGTTCCCACGCGGGCCCAGTGCGGATTGGGAACTTCACACACAACGTTGAATTACTTCGTCGCTGTGTGCAGGTTTCCTCACGATTTAATATATATTTCACCGAATAAGCTCGTGATAAATATCAAATTCGATATCGCACACAAATTCCGAAAAATTCAGAGGTGCGAGCCCGGGGTATGAACCTACAACCCTCTGCTTGAGAGGCCACAGGTCGAATCGCTGGGCTACCACGGCTTTTGACTCTAGTATACTAAGTAAAATAAAAAAAAAATATCTAACCTAAATCTGTCAGCGTTTTTCCTATAAATAACTTAAGTAACTTAACCAAATTAAAAAGTTCAAAATACGCAATACTTTAATTTTATACTTAAAAAATCGACGGACAAATACGCGCTCAAAGTAAAAAAGAGACAAGGACATAATTTAACTTATAACATCCCTCTTTTGTGTCAAAGGATAAAACCACAACACATATGAAAGCCTTCGCACAAAAGTAGATTCTTCTTTCCAAGAGTATTTTTAAACTGTCTCCTTTCTCGCGATAGCAGGTATGAATTGCGACAGTGGCATCCGTTCGCTCCAGTAATTTAAAATGTGCCAACCCACAGACAAACTTTAGATAGTAGTACACTATTTTATCCTCCATATAAAGTTTGTCCTTCTCTAAACAAGTGTGAAAGACAGAGACGTCGAATCCATTTTACGTTTAAACCGAGGATAGGATGGACAAGAGAAGTTCGCGGAACGTTTCAAACTTTATGTCTTCATTCTAAATGATAGGTCTTTTATTAGCGTTTTGTATGGTTATTTTTAGAAAAAAATACGTTTAAATACTAAATTGTTTTCTGATTTATTTAGCATAATAAGTCATAATTTTTTTTAAGCAAATTGGAGGGGGAGTTGCGTGTAAGGGCGGATTTATCCCTTAAGGGATCCCTTACAGCCAAAATTTGAGAGAGAGAGCAATGAAAAATAAGCTAAAAATGGCCACGAAAGGTGAAATAGTCGTGGTTTTGTTTAACGTTTCCTGTGCTCTGCTAACTCCATTTAGGAATACAGGCATGATTTTACGTACGTGTTTTCTATTCTAACCTTTTGTATCTACATACATATTCATACATATTCTCACGCCTGTATTCCCAAGAGGGGTAGGCAGAGCACATGAATTCAAAAATCCAGTGCCACGTTTAGCGATCTCAGGGTAACCAGTTGGTTAAATGTGATATTGCAGTGACAGGTTGCTAGCCCAGCGCCCACAATACACTAACCCTTTCCCAGAGTCGACTCTTACGACACCCACGGGAAGAGCTATTATTATTGTATTAAGAGCTAGTAAAGCACAACTAAAATTATCAAAGTGGGTAGTCTATCTTGGCAGTATGTCTGTGTCGGGACGTCCAATGCGCACCAATGCGGGTTTAACCCCCCTTATGAAAAGGGGGTGATAATGGCAAGTTCGCTCGTCTGTCGGTTGGTGTTGGATGCTCTTCGAAACTCGATAGCATTATTAATCGAGCTTTATTTTTAAAATAACAACATTTTATGAAAGTTTGATTTTATTTTACAAATAAAGCCATAATTTTAATAAATTTGGATGAAAAACTTATTTTCGTAAGTTAGTATGGTTGTTTGCAGCATAGCTCTCAAACAAAGCGATTTTTTTAATGACCTATACCTGTATTAAAATTCATGCCACGAATTCTTTTTTCACACAATCACAAATTGTGTATATTGCCGGGTGGCTCGAAATTGACTATAAATATTTTAACCAGTGACCGGATATACGCCTCTGAAAACCCCTGTAAAATATTTCCTGAAAATTTTCAATATTAACCTGTCATCGCTTTTTTGGTCATTGCGCCCTGTAACTTACGTCCCGTATGCAAGTCCCGTTTGTCAGCGCGTACGCACCTGCAATCGTTCGACTTTGTGATGCCAGGCGGTTGACTAAGAGCCGGAGTACAAAAAGACTGGACAACATTTTCAGATCTTCGTTAATTTTTTTTCATGAAATTTTTCGGAAAAAAAAACTTCACGGGGGTTTTCAGACGCATGTACAGTCGACAAAGAAATTGGTCTACCCCCTCAAGATCGATATTCATTTGAACCTCATGAAACAACAAGGTCGATTTCCCCTCGCCATAATTATTATGACAGTGACAATGTCAACCTTGTAACAATTTTGATCTCACAGAAACTTTTGTCAAAAGTGGTAGACCACTTTCTTGGCCCACCGTACCCTTCCACTGGTTAAAAAAAATACGGTCAATTTCCGGCCATCCTGTATAATTATGATGTCGGGTTATAGAATAACATCTCACCATTTCTTCCGTGGATGTCGTAAGAGGTGACTAAGGAAACAGGTTCAGATATTCTTTAGGCGACAGTCACTATTATCTCTCACCTCTCATCATCTCATCACTGTTTCACCTGTTTTTAAACCTAAATTTATGCTAGAAGTGGTTACGGAGCGTAAAATAGTCATGGTTTTGTCTTTGTATGTGTATCATACTGATATTTAACTTGTATATCTACCTAAATAAAGATTCAGGAAGGAAAAAAAACAAAATCCTTTGCGAATAGAATCCTCTTTTGAACTCAACGTCGGCAAAATTACACGCATGGTTTACGTTTTCTTGCATTCAATTTTATAACTGAAATATTGTCAATTATGTAAACATATTTCAACGTGTTGTGAAGATAATTTCAATCGTGTCTTTTTCCCTGTGTACTGTCGAGTTTTTTTAGAATAACACTTCTTTGAATCTTCCTTTGATGTTGTAAGAGGCGACTAAGGATGGCCAGAAATGGCTAACCGGCGGGTGTCGCGGTAGCATGCCTATGGCGATCCCATGGCACCCCGCATTAACGGTCGGGGGGAGTGCTGAGTTTTAGTTGGTATTCCTTCCTTCGGGGAGGCGAGTCCAGTACATCCTTGGAATTGTTGCCGTCATGAATCATACCATGGCGACAACAATTCCATGAAGAGTGCGTAAATGCATTTCTCAGCCCAAACAAAAAAAAGGCGACTAAGGATATAGGTTTACGTATATTTTATGCCACAGGCTGGCAACCTGTCGCTAATTGTGCTTTTAACTTAAAATCTAAATAATACTACGTGGCTACGAAACGTGAAATTGTCATAGTTTGGACTATGTAGCGGTTCGTGTGGTCTATGTATGATTTAAACATTTCATGATCGGTTTCCATAGTCAAATATAATGAAGGGCCTTTATATCGAGATTAACTCGACACATTTCTGGCCAATTCCCGACTCATCATAGGGTGCTTAGCAAACCGCTGACGCCGTGGCTCGTGGCTTCCGATGATGCATCATGAATTAGTCCGAAATGTGTTTTGAGTACTTTGTAGTTTTATTTTTACTGAATAAAAGATAAACTGAACACGGAACATGAACGTAAGGGTTGAAGTTAAATTTAGACTTTCTTAGAACATATTCCATTCAGCCAAATAGCTGATTCTCGTACCTAAACATGTCATATCGATTTATGTACACTTGAGTATTACCACGCTCGTTGCTTATTCAACAGTTTTATATTTATCAGCGGTTATTCTTAACAATAATGGGCGGTAAGTCTGATCGTTTTGCTTTATAGTACTATCAAAATAAATTCTGTAGTATCGTTTTTAATTTTTTCCGTGGCGCGACAACCGCAGTTTTCGGTGTTTTGATTTAGGATTACAAAATGTACATACATCATGGGCGTTAATGACTCGAAAGATTAAAACCACATATTTTTGACGACACAAGTAGTGATATAAAACAATCTAAAACAATGTAATAATTTGAGAAGATTCTCAAAAAAATTAAAACGTTATTTTCTTGTGTTTCTATTCTTTGAAGGAATATTTTGAAAAATTATATGATTTATAAAAAATTATTAATTTGAAACCCCTGAGCGACCTCTTTGCTGAAGCTTTGCGACTTCTAAGAAGTTCGCAACCCACAGGTTATGAAACACTGGTGTCATCACCAGCCTATATACGTCCCACTGCAGGGCACAGGCCTCCTCTCAGTATGAGAGGGCTTGGGCGAAAGTTTCCACGCGGGCCCAGTGCGGATTGGGAACTTCACACACAACGTTGAATTACTTCGTCGCTGTATGTAGGTTTCCTCACGATGTTTTCCTTCACCGAATAGCTCGTGATAATTATCAAATTTGGTATCGCACATAAATTCCGAAAAATTCAGAGGTGCGAGCCCGGGGTTTGAACCCACGACCCTCTGCTGGAGAGGCCACAGTTCGAACCGCTGGGCTATCACGGCTTACACTGGTATATAATAGTGAAGTACCATTACTTTTTCTAAGATTATTTCGTAATCGTTACATAGTATTACGTCGTTTATAATTTTATTATACTTAGCACCAATGTCGCGCCCTGTTCCTAGTTTACAAACACATTAGATCAACTCTATATTCCCGGATGGGGTAGGTAGAGCTTAGAAAACGTTACACAGTAAAAACCACGACTATTTCATGTTTGCGCTGTAATTTATGTTTGCAAAAACTAAACTAACTTAAAACCAAACTTGCTGTTTTGAAAACAAAAAAAAAAAAACTGTATCCATTTACTGATTGAGTTACAAACTTCTTAATATCCATACTTTCTTATTTAAAATATTAGCAAGCACCTTTGTGCTGCTTTAGCTACTTAGTCTTTTGAAGTCGAAAAGTCTTTCGAGATCTTTCAATTAATTTATGAACGCCGTAAACAGGGAAATAAAATTGTGAGCATAAATTCTTTTCATGAAATTTGCCGACAAAAATTTAATGAAAGAATTTCATCGTAGCCCAACCTAGTTTTTGCTTTGCGTTTTTTAAAGTATCGGGCGTTTTATGGCGAAGGAAAAATCGTTAGGTTTTCGTTAAAAATGTTTTACTTTGCGAGCTGAAGGTTATATTCTGGCATACCTAAGTACTTCTCTTTTTGATTCATGTAAATCCCTCTGGTCATAAATGGTCGTCGGTTTTGGATACTTCTAACTCTTTTTTTTACAAGCTTTTATTTAACTTCACTTTTGTATGTATGTATGTGTGTGTGTTTTCATGTTTACAAATCTTGCAAGGAAGATTTGAACCACTTCCAATTGACCGATTGAGCTGAAACTTGTGTTATATCTACGTAACTTGGATGACAATACAATATTCCGATAGTGGACTTCTGGTGGCCCAGCCGGGACTGTCTCAGATGGAGGAAACTCTTCAACGGTTGGTCTGATTGACTTGAAATCTGGTGCACATAGACTAGGAGGGTGGATGACAATGAAGTACAGTTGGCAAAAAAGTTTGTATCGAAAATGGATTTTTTTTTGGTTAGATTTTTATAATCATAATCTAGTCATGGTTTTGTAAGCAGGTTTTTTGCTCCGCCTACCCCATTTGGGAATACAGGCGTGAAACAACAAGACTACACAAACAAAACCAAGCGTAAGTTCGCATAGAATCGCAAGTTTGTTTGCTCAACATTTTTCTATACACGCTTTCATATTATAATGTTTCTGGGGAGCGTTTGCGCCTCCCCGACTTTTCTCGGCCCATTTAATTCTTTCGCCTTTTCTTTTTACTTTATTCCTTTTCTCTCGCTAAGCCTTTTACGTTTTACCACTTATAATATTTCTTTGGTGATATTTTATTTCCTTATCGACTTAGTGGGCTTGTGGGGTAAGGAAGACAAACGTAATTGAAGCTAAGAGGTTTGCTGCCTTTTGCGGGTATTGGTGTACGAACGAATGTTCTGGAACAATAAGTTTCTGTCTCTTAATAGCCCCCGTGTGTTAGTAAATTGGTATTTCATAGTATGTCGCCCATAAATTGCCTTAAAAGCTAAAAAACTTCCAAAATCTTAGCACAAATGCCTTGAAATAAATTAAGCTGAACAGTTCTAAAAATCTTTCTATTTACTCATAACATGCTTAGGAACTTTAGGAAGTAATTAAAATGATTAAAAATACAATTAGATAAGTTTATATAACAAAAATTAATATACAAACAATCGCTCTGGAAACACGGCAGCGTGTCAACCCAAGTTCAAGTAACAGAACTGGGGAGCAGCAGCGAACAGCAATATTGTATTACACGATCAATTTGAAACCACTTTTGACATCCTCATAACTCAAAAACTATTTTACATAAACGTCAAATCAGGCTCATATATTGAGATCAAAACAATACACTACCACTTAAAAAAGTTAGAGAAAAATTAAATGTCAATAAATAATATACTGTGTGACAAGCGGCCATCTTCACAGTTCACACGGTGATAAAGCGCATCAGGCGTAAACGTTACGACTGGTGGTTACGCTACGACCCGTGAGCGTAAAATTTATCTATTTACGTCTTTTAGGCGTAAAATTACGTCTGTTATTGGGCCGTTGGCGGCGTAACTTTGGAAGTGACGCTTATTTAAGAGATGGGGTCTTCCTGCGAATGGGGACCGTTACGTATTGTTAACTAATTGTTATTTTCTGTAATAACTTGAGTATACGTATTTTTCATCCTACGGAAAATACGAGCTATTGAAATTAGTCGGGGTCTAAATTTGTATTGAGCGAATGGTTGAGACCCCAAAGTTGATTGGTGTTGATTTTTCGTACTGCGTGAACAGTGGGTACCTTTACATAGTAATATTTTTACTGTTGTATGCCTCAATAAGCACAAGGACTTCTGAATACATTCACCACGTGTTATGCGGTGAAGTGCTTAAGTACATCATTTGATATTTCTACATAAGTGTATTTCAGGGTTTGTACCTGTGGGCTAAGATTTTCAAAAGACAATTCAATTATCCTTTAACTATGAAACGTTTTTTAACTCAAAAGACGGGAAAGACGCAAAAAGTAATAAAAAAAGCAAGACGAGACGTGCAAAAGCCTTGTACGGCCTCTAAAGCGCTTATGAAAATCTCGTTTTTGAGTCTGTCATCCCTTCATAAAGACCATATTAGCCAAGAAGAAAAGAAACCTGGTACAACGTAGTTTTTGTAAAAAAAGGAATAATAAAAAGTACGTATAAAAGCAACCACAAATATGTTTTTACCTCATCCGCTAAAGTCAGGTCCACCTGCAACAAACAAACGAAACGTTACTCATTTGCACACATATTAATAGAGTAAAACAAAATCGAATTCAACGACATTTGCATTGAACCCGTAAACGCTATTAACAATTTTGTGAACGGCTCGCGTGGAAAATGTAAATGAAAATCCTTTTAGGGCGTCGTAAAGTTTAGAGCTAACCCAGGGTTTGCTGTACTTAATTTAACAGTCTAGTAAACCTAAATGATGAATCAGATGGGTACGTCTTGATTAAGATCCTACGTAATGTTGCTAGGTAGAATTTAGGTTGGAATGTTGCCAATGGGGTTCAAGAAACTTTGGCAAAGGCCTGAAAAGTAATTGGCATTATGATTTATATAGTTACATACACAGATTGATATGAGAATACATACAGATCACACGGAACACTACATAGACCAGAAGACTATTTCACATTTCGCAGCCTTTACATTATTGGAATTAGCACATTGAAAGTAATAAAAAATTTCTTGTTGCGGTATTTGATCGTTTCGCGGATACAGATTCTGCTGATAATTATGTACGTTGGTGTAAGACAAATGACAATTCAATCTGGTATTAGAATTCCGATGATCCAGCCAAGACCGTCCTAGCTTAAGGGAATATAAATACAACCTAGAAATACAGTTGCCAAAAAGTACAATACGAAAAAAAGGTTGAAGAGAAAACGATTTTTTATTGTTATTCTACATGACGCTTCGAATGGAAAGGGCTGAACTTCTACAGTGCTGACTTCTTTTACCCATCACAATAATAAAACACAATTTCAAAAAACTAACGAAAGGTCAGCCTGTATCCAAAATAGCAGTAGATAATACTGACAACTTGACAACCCACTAAAACCCAGCACTAAACACACAAATGGACCTGAATAATTCCAGAGACATTTCCCCAGATGCATGTGCTTCCACTGACGTTGTTAATAGCCGTAATGCATCTAACTTGCAAGGTAAACACACTAAATCTCATACCTGAATAGTCCCTTGTCAACCTTGTCAGACGGTACTGCAGTTAAGTTAAGCCGTTAAACAGTTGACAGCTCTACTGGACAGATTAACCGCCGGTTATTAACGGGTAGTACGGATTAAAAGATACAGTTTTGATGTGTCCGCTATTAGGAGTTTTATCATCACTATTAACCAACTATTATTATCTGTATTTCTTCCGTGCATGTCGTAAAAGACGAGTAAGGATTTAGGTATGTTTTAGGCGACTAGCTAGCAACTTGTCCCTATTCGACCTCTTCCATCTTTGCGTGCTTCCAGCAGTCGACGAACTTAGACTGATGATGATGATGATGAGACGGGTATGTTTGTCGTGATGTGATTTTCTTTTAATAACGTGCTCTTCCTTATACCGACTGCTAATTCTAATATTAGACCACGTTATTTTGATTGAAATGGTATCCTTTTCGTAAGGGTCATGTTTCTTTTTGTCTCCCACGTTAACATCATAACAAACAACGCAGATATTATTTCATTTTGTGTTACAACTACCTGTTGCTAACTAGTTTGTACAAACAAGAGGGGTACATTAAAAGTACACAAGGGGTGGTATGTCCTTTTGAGATCACGGATGCTAGGGTGCGTCTAAATTATAAAATTATAAGTTAGTCAAAGTATAAATTAAAGGACGATGTCTAGCTTAAAAGCCTAAAGGCCTATGTAGCAATCACAGGGACAATTTTAGGTTTGTTTTTTGTTCCGTTTGTGCTTTCAAAAAGCCATCTCATATTCTCAGTCGATTTGTCTTTCTTGGTATCCAAATACGAAAAACATTATTGCTTAATCAATTATCTAAACAATTAATTAGTGCTTAGGGTACCTGGACAGCTCACCCACACCAAATAAACAGTGCAGGTAGATAAAACCTAGCTTAACTCGAACAAAGACTTTGTGCTTGGAGAACGAAGAAATGCCTTTATTTAACCAGAACATTTCTTTCCTTTTTTGACCAGACTTAAAAATAATAAAAATACCTACATATACAGGTAGGTAGGCAGAATATACGAAACACAGTCAAAACCATGACTTGGTATTTAAAGTTTCACAGCTTTTTCTAGCCCATTTTTAGATTTTAAGTTTAGAGGTACAAGTGACAGGTGTCTCCTAAAGCATACCTAAACCTATTTATCCAAAATCCTGTCAACATCCACGCAAGAAATGGAGACATGCTATTCTAAACCCGACGCCACATGGTTAACGATCCTCGATTGTTTGTTGTAGCGGTTAAAAATAGATTATTCGAGTTAAATTTAGCATAGAATAATACACACTCATAAGCAATAAATTTGAAGGGATTACAATGAAATTTTATTCTGTTTATCAAATTGCCGATTAGATAGCTTGTGGTTTCAAATCCGACTACGAGTTTAAGATCACAGATTTCAAGATGTGTATGATTTTTTGTTTTTACTAGCTTTCCGCCCGCGGCTTCGCCCGCGTTTAACTCGGTTATATTGCGGTATAAAGCACAACAAATTTATGTACATGTTTATATTCGTTTGCAATATTTTACTTTGTTTTAAACGACACACAGTACTATCTCCAATCCATCCATCAAGCAAACTATATTTTTGTTTTTCCTCTGGAATATCATTTTTTTCCGGGATAAAAAGTATCCTATTATTTAATCCGGACTTCTAACTTTACGTCTGCGAAATTTCAAAGCAATCAGTTCAGTAGTTACGGCGTGAAAGCGGAAAAAACAAACAAACCCACTTTCCGATTTATAATATTGGTAAGGAAGTAAGGATATCACGAAATATTATAGTGAAATAAAACTGATTAACATTGTATTTTGATACTACCTTTTTTTTCATTATATTTGTATCTGTTGTGGCTATGCCCCTATGATTTGCTTTTATCGATATTCTAAATAAGAAAAAAAAATAGAAAATTGATAAAAGCAAATCATAGGGGCATAGCCACAACAGATACAAATTTAATAAAAAAAAAAACTTGCTCTAATGTCATTATTCACGGAAAAACAGGGGACTACGTTTGTATGGAGAAGTGCGCGACTCCTAGGCGCAGCGCAGACGACAGAGTTTTGTGCGAGCAGCAATAAATTCTCGCCATTCACGCTGACAGTTTCTACGAAACTCTGAATGGAAATTCCTAGAAGCTGTCACCGCGCCATTCAGACAATTTATTGCTGCGCAGACTCGATCGCACAAAACACTGTCGTCTGCGCAGCGCCTTATCCTCATAAGGAATTACAAGCGCGATGTGTTGTTGTTGTATGAGGCGTGAGAAATTGAGACTATAATGTTTATTTTTTAAAACAGGTCATAAGAAAAAGAAAACAAATAATTTTAGATTAGAACACGTGTGGCATTCGTGTTTGCCATAAGTTTAGTGGTTCTTTGTACTATAATGTAGATTAAGCTCTTTTGTATGCGACTATACATAATTAGGTATTAAAAACTTATATGATTCTTTATGAAATTAGCCTTTACAGTCACATAAATAACTAATAATTAGACAAGATCCTACTTCGAATTTAATCTAATTTTGTTTATAATTTAAGGATCACCCTTTACAAACAAACATGTGATGTCAAAACAGGGTTCCATTTGTCACGACAACCGAAGTTCAGATGGTACCACCAGTTCCCGAGGTAGCGTGAGGGGTTTTGGGGCAATTATACTAAACAAATGTATAAGTATAGGGGAAGGGAAGTCCTGGTATAGGGAACGTTGGTAGTGAAGTTCGCCAAGTTTGTTTAAAATTGTTTTGTTGTGATGGAGTAAAAAGTTACAACTAAACATACATACAATCACGCCTTTACATACTAAAGTTAGTTCAATACTAGATAGTTCTCACAAGTTTGCTCGCTTTTTAAATGAGGCAGATAATTTTCTTGAGTAGTAAAATGTTGACGTTTGAGTCACATTGTACAGATAAATATTTTTTATAATTTTGGTAAACATTGAAATATGAATAAAAAAACATTATTTAAGAATAATACTCGTATAAGATAAATGCCAACTTATAAAAATTATGTCAAAAGTAATTTCACCTTTTTTTATTAGGTTGGCAACATAGCCTATCTACCTTCTTGCACTTCTTGCATGCTTTCACTGCATTATTTATTTTATTTAATAAAAGTTGGTACATTATAAGCAAACATTCCAACAAAGGTGTAAAATGAGTCGAACCACATTTACAAATTTACAAAAACGTTTTATTTTTATTATTTTTACTTGAAATGCCTTCCTTACTTCATTATATTAGCATACCGCTTGTAGTAATAATTTTTACTGCGCCGTTGTCGAATTCACTACTTTCTGGCTTACAAAGTAGGTTACACTAAAGATTTTATGGAAGCTGGCATTTAGTGGGAAAGAAACAACTTGTTTTATTATGACGATAAAATCTTATCTTCCATGGGAACTAGATAAACACGACAAGGTTTATGAAATCTTAACAATACACATGAAAAACTACTGTGAAGTTGTCAAGAAAACACATAAAATATACAGAGTTTTTATTGATCGGAAATTGCATTTGTATGACAGTAGGCTGAACTTTGGTCCTTATCAATCGATGTATGAACATTACGAAGAAAAGAATAGGTTTATGTTTAATTAGAAAATTTATGTTTAATAATATCTGAATATAATAATATCAACTTGGCGTTCACACTACTGTATAAATTATGAAGATTTAAAATTAGTTGCTTAGCAATGACACAGCTATTGATGTTCAAATAAATCAATAAAATGACGTATTTGCAATTAAGAATGTTGGTAGTTTTCTATAGTTTTTTTATTATTTGTAGTAAATTGATAATAAAAAATTGTAAGTGTTAATAAACATTGTTTTTATAACTACACTAAGGTTAATGTGACTACTTTTGTTTAACATAATTATGGAACATTCATTTAACTTTTCTGTATCGTACCTATCTGTATATTGTGTTGTGTTTTTTGAACCGTATTAAAAAAACTGCCAAGCTTATTGCAACGCATTTCTGAAGTGCAGGTAAATTAAAAGAAAATTGGGTAAAAAAAAACTTTGTATCCATTATAATTTAGAATTAAGAATTTTAAAATATTGAGATTTTCTATGTTGGAAAAGTACAAACAAAACTTATAGGATAAATAAATACTTAAAGGAATAACACAGGCCCTTTACAGATAACATATTTTTATAAACATATTTTTATAAATTGAAATGACATATTTTTACGTGCAAATGGTTTGACAGCATAATCAATAAAGCAATCATAAACATATTACAATATTAGCTTTTATGCCCTGGTTCCTAACCACCGATCAGCGCCAAGTCTCTGCAACGAAAGGTTTAACTTCATTAATGTAATTTTAAAGACGCTTTAGCTTGAAACAAAACTTCCAACAAACCGTATGTATGCACTGAAGCATCGTGTAAGCTACATTTTAATTAAGGCAAAAGTTTATCCTTGAGTTATCCTAGACTGAGTTTCTAGAATATTGCAACAATCTGGTTCTACTTTGTTTTAAGAACATCGCCTTTTACGACCTTTTGCCCTTAATAGCTATTTATATGCGACTGATGTAAGCAGATGCACCTCTTTTGTGCTTAAAGAACATAATATATGTATAACATAAACCCAATTTGATACCACTATCTGTCACTATTGTACCTCTTTTATTAAACGTAAATTATAAAAGTCATGTTAAAAGCATTTGGAATACATTGATTAATTGTAAATTTTTCCTAATTTCCAAAAGTTTGTATCCACAGAAGGTGTCATAATTAAATGCACACCGTTGAAAATTATGTAATCAAACAAATCTACCAAAATGATTCACACAATTATAATACTTGTGACAAAATTATGTTGACGACTAACAGTCCAAAATTATTTGCATAATACTGGTTACAAAATTATGTGGAAAACTAACGGTCACAAATACACACACTATATTTTTATAATTAATGTGGAACTTCGCAAACTGATACCTCGCTTAATTAATAAAAAAATTGATCGAACAGGGTCAGGTTTCTGCTCCCCATGTTCTATGGCCTAATTCCATACAACATAGTAAGTTAAAACATTGTCTACCAACTTTTACGCGAAGCGTTCATAATTGCTCCTGAAATGATAAAAAATAAGCTAAAGCCTTAAAAAGCTCGGGCTACTCTTTTTACTAGCTATTAACCTTAAAAAGTTCACGGAGCTATTTTAAGTTTCTTTGGTAAGTAGCAATTTAGCGACACTAAAAGCTTATAGAGGAACTTTGTAATTTTACACGAAATCCTTAAGCTTGGATTAAAAAAAGTTTTGTAGAGACTTTGTTTGTGAATTGTCTAATATATTTTAATGTTTCCGTATAATATGTAAGTAAATTCTAATTAAAATGGATTTAGTAGAGATAAAATAAGGGGTTAGGGGATTTTAGAAACGGTACTACTACAATAATAATTTATTCTTATAATAAATGAAATGCAGTATTTTCGTAATTCAAAATCGCGTTTGTATGAAACTCAATCTCACTCTAACTACTGGGTGAGGTGAGATGTCTTAGAGAGATGTGTACATTTTTGAAATTATGAAATGGAATTACAAAAAATCATAAAGAACCAAAACACAAATTAAAATTGAGTAAAATGAGATTTGAGTATTTGGGAAATTGACACAAAAGTGTATCTATCCTTCTTTACTTTTTAAAAATAATATTTCACGTTTCCTTTTTTCTATTTTAACCTTTTACCCTAAATAATCTACTTGATTTTTAGCCCAAAATGTAAAACCCAGACGAGTTTATCATTACTATTTTGCCCTAGCAACCCAGAATTTTTCCTAGAACGGACACAGCCAACAGGAAATTGTCCGGGATAAATCCAAGTTTAATATTACGGAATATAAAGTGTCGTAATAAAGTCCCGCGCTTTTTAAAAGCGGTACGGGATTTAATCGCGATATTTTGCCGAGTTCCCGGACTTGTTGGCCGTAAATCGACGGGCTGTGAGATATTACTGTTCGGATAAAAATATAATGATTACTGTGTTGACTGTGTAATTGTAATAACATTTCTCCATTTCTTCCGTGGATGTCGTAAGAGGCAGCTATAGAAATAGATTTCGGTATGCTTTAGGTAACGGGCTAGCAACTTCTCATTATTATAGTTGCCTCTAATATCTGTTATCAGACCTAAAACTTACGCTAGAAGTGGTTACGAAGCGTGATATGGTCATGGTTTTGTCTGTATCACGTTTCGTGTGCTCTGCCTACCCAATTTGGGTATACAGGCGTGATTGTATGTATGGATAAAATAAATATGAGTGCGAGCGTGCGTGCGTGTGTGTGTATGTGTCTTCAACTCCGCGGGATTGTGCATCGTTTAGGGATAGAAAGAATTTACAGTAATTATTTAGGGTATCAGCAACATGAGAAAATATTGCATCTGCATAATTAAAGCCACTATGTCTCGTACGGATAATTACATCATTCTTAGCACGTTACCTATGGATGCCTGACAGGTGCTGCATTTTTAGGTACTAATGAAATGACACGTGTGTGTATACCTTATCGGTTTAGGTAGTTAAAACAATGTAAACAATCTTGACGTGTCTTTTTATTTAAACGTACACTTTATAAATAGAAATCTTTACATTTTACAAGTTAGGTATGAAAAAATCATTTACTTTCATAATTGAATTGTATAGTGTAACGATTTTCATTTTTAGACTGTGTATTTCAACAAAAAGACATGTCAAGATTGTTTATATTGTTTTAAGTACCTAAACCGATAAGGTATAGCACTTATATGATACACTGCCCTTTGTAACCACGACCTGGTCAAAATTTACAAAATAATGTGATCCAGATCATTTTTTTTTTTTTTTTTAATTTATTCATTCAATATAAAATACAACATAACAATACACAATATAATGTCAAGTGATTTTAAATTGAATTCGTCAAGTGTTTTGAAATAAAATAAAAATAAAAATTCTATGTCACTATAAAATATGTTTCACATTTGTGTGCAGTGCACGTAAGCGATAAAAGTATTTAGTAGGTAGGTAGTAGGTAATGCGTAAAATAAAAAAAAATGCACGTAATTTTTTTTTTTACTGACAGCTTCACAGGCAAATTGTTGCTACGTGTTAACATTAAATATTCCAGTTAATTACAACTACAAATTGTCTACAACTCTAGCTCATTACCTTAAAGAAGATCCATAGAGGTAGTATCCGTGAATAATTGATATAGCTATCGAGTACCGTATTTTCCTAGAAACGTTTTTCCTAGTGACGAGTTATGGGGTTCTCAGAAAAAAATGTCGGATAATTTTTAAACAAAATTTATAAGATAGTTTAAAAAATATTAAAACAAAATTGTCCTTTAAAAGTGAATCACTTTTTTATTTTACTTACTTAACCTGTGATTTTTATATTATTTTCTCCTTCACATATCTTTAAAGGCGCAGCGCAGACGACAGACTTTTGTGCGATAGAGTCTGCGGAGCAATAAAATTTCTGAATGGCGCGCAGACAGTTTCCATTCAGAGTTTTTATTGCTCCGCAGACTCGATCGCACAAAAGTCTGTCGTCTGCGCTGCCCCTAAACCTAAAATAATACTAAGATAGATACGTAACGTGACATAATCATGGTTTCGCCTTTATTTCGTAAGTACCAAATCCTAGCAACAAACGTTCATACACGTTTTTCTAGGAACACACTAATCCCACGTTTCCTGCATTTGCATTAGTCAACTCCTTCATTTAGGAGCTATTTGGGTCGTCAAATCCCCTTGACAGCCATCAGCTGCTTACAGATGTCAAAACAACGTCGTTCCGTTCCTTCTAAAGTTAGGAATGACTTGTTTATTGTTCCCACTAAAATTCCTTTTTATTTTATCTTGTTTGATAATGTTAAACAGTGACTCAGAAGTCGTTTATTTTTATAGAGATTTTGATTTCAGTCATAACCGTAAGTTTGAGTTAGGGTATGGTTTATTGTTCTTAAGTAAGTTTACTACTTCATTTTGTTTGACGATAAAATAATTCGGATTTATGAATTTTTGAATAAAATAAACACTCCTTAATTATTTCTTATAGGCGTGAAAAATATTTATAAGAAAAAATGCTTTTACCTGTAACCTGTAACAATACCAGTTTCAGACAGTTCTTTTGTTGTTAGTGTTGTGTGCTACCCGACGTTTGATTATAATAGTGAATGGGATCGCAAAAGTGTGGGTAGTTGTGAGCCATTGTCACTTGCGTCAAGCAGTTTCGTCGAAAGAGCAGTGGGGCGCAGTGCGCGTTTATCCGCAGCCTTTGTGGCGCGTTGCTCCTGATGATAGGTCACCGGAGAATATCCGTTTTATGTTACTACTACTACTACTACTATCGAGTTTAGCTCGAAATGTAACCCTTCACCTAGGAGCCGCGGCGGCTGCTGCTGCCAAAAGCGCACTACGCTCCTCCGTTCTATTCGCGCGACTCTCGCGAAGCTCGATTTAAAACGTGAGTTATCCGCGTATTTTATAAGATGGGTGAGTCTCACTGTAGTTCAATGTTCAACTTCATCATCATCATTATTACAGCCATAGGAAGTCCATTGATGAACATAGGTATCCCCATTTGCCTTCCATAAGTACCTGTTGGAAGCGACCTGCATACCGAATGCAGTTTAGAGTGTATCTACTATTAATAGAAAAATATTGAATAAAATGACGACGCTACCAGCACCCGGTCAGCTCCTTGAATAATCGATGTCCCCTGCAGCTGACATTTAATTCGATGCCCACCAATGCACTTTGCTTGAATATTGAACTTTAAAACTACGAAATATAGTCCATTGAACTGAATCAGTACCGCATAAAGTGATTGCATCGGTCGATTTTAAAATTATTCGATTCCAAGTTTATACGATGTTAAATCGACTTTTTGGGCTTTGAAATTGTGTCAAGTTTTAGAATATCGATTCGTATGGTTATACCTTACGTACCGTAAGGTGGTTTGGGGTGCAGTGTTCTAAAGAATGAATGTGAGTGAAGCGAGAGAAGTATGCCAGAAGCGAATGGCGCTCTGTTGTCTCTGCCTACCCCGCAGGGAATAAGGCGTGACGGTTATGTATGTATGTATGTTCTAAAGAAATGCCAAATTAAAAGTACTCGAAACCGTCGAGCATGTGTGTGATGAGAGGGATGAATGAGAGTGAAGCGACAGTAATATGTCAGAATAGAAGCGAATGCTCAGTTGTTTCTGCCTACCCTGCAGGGAATAAAGTTATGTATGTGTAAGAGAAATACGTGCACTTGAGACGTCTGTAGCGATAAGTTTCGGGGGCCATTTTGATATTGTCATCCACAGGCGACACCGTATCGATATTGGAATTTTAGTCTTTGTGGGTTTTTAAGTTAGAGTGGTGTAAAGCTTGATATACATACATACATACATATTCTCACGCCTGTATTCCCAAGAGGGGTAGGCAGAGCACATGAATTAAAAAAATCCAGTGCCACGTTTAGCAATTTCAGGGTAACCAGGTGGTTAAACGTGATATTGCAGTGACAGGTTGCTAGCCCATCGCCCACAATACACTAACCCTTTCCCAGAGTCGACTCTTACGACACCCACGGGAAGAAAGGGGGAGGTGCTATTCTAACCCGGCACCACACGGGGCCAGCTTGACATCAAAGTGTTAAAATTAGCTGTCATATTGTATGCGGAAACTTTGACAGCTCAACGCGCTGCCGAAATGCTTAACAATAAAACTAGTTGTAGTGTAAAAATACCAATAAAAAAACAATAACTGTTGTGCTTGTGACCGCAGTGTGTTCAAATGGATTTTCCTCTAAAATTACTAATTATCATATTAATTCTACTATTTGGATTATGATTGCACCAGCCGCTACGCCTAGATGAAAGGCTACGAATGAGCCTGAAACCAGTCGAGCAAAGCTACATTTAAAAAGCAAATTTTCCATATTTTTTATCACGCAGTATAATATACGTAACTAAAATACTACGCAAAATGCGACTAGTCTTGTCGTCTAAAACTGCAAAATTAAGCAGCAAACTGTGTAATTTTTGCACAAAATAATGGCCACCTTAAAAATTCCATTTAATCTCGTTAACCAAATAATTTGGTAATTTAAACGCTACACCGTAAAGGTCTCATTCAGCAATTTAAAGTAACGTTCAAATATTTATTCGCCTTGATTAAGTCTCCGTAATCTGGTGAGTAAATATGATATAAGCTGTGTAAGAGCTTCTTAAGGCGCTCGTTTTAAGTAACTTTATGTACAGGCGGTTTAAGTACTTAACTACAAGTAAACAAACTTCAGCTGTCAGATTTGACAGGTTAACAGATAGTAAACATTAAATTTTATCGGGTGTTCAAATAGTTTAGCAAAGGAAGGGAAAAAACAAAAATGTTCTGATGGTCCCTAAGTTTAGGTATAACTGAAACAATCTGAATTAGAACACTAACGTCCATCAGATCAGGAAATATTAGGTAAGATTCCTTTGCTAAACTATTCAAGCATCCGATAAAATGTGGGTGGTAAAAAAACCTTATTAACCTGGCAAATCTGACATGAAGTTTGTTTACATTTAGAGCTAATTTTTCAATCACCAGATAAAACATATCCGTCCGATAAATGTTGGCTGTCGCTTTTCTTTTATATGACGCGAAAAAAGGATAGCAATAATTTTAACTGGCAGATAAATTTATCTGGTGATTGAAAAATCGGCCCTTAGTTAAGTAACTAAACCGACAGTTAGTATTTTTGTGGTACATACCTACATCACGCGTGTGTTCCCCAATTGGATAGGCAGAGCACACGACACGTTATGTAGGGAAAACCATGACTAATTCGCGTTCCTTGGCTACTTCTAGCATATTTTTTAGTAAGTTATAGTTGGCAGGTATGATAGTGATAGGTTGCTAGCCTGTTGCCTAAAACATACCTCAGCCTAGTCGCCGCTTACGACATCCACGGAAGAAATAGAGAAATTACACTCTAAAACCGACACAGGGCAAGTGACTACTAAAAAACATGCCAAGTGCGAGTCGGACTAGCACTAGAAGGGCCATCGTTCCTGAGATACAGCCTGGTCACAGACGGACGGACGGACAGTAAAATCTCAGTAATAGGGTCCAGTATTTAGAGTTCCGTACCCAAAAGGTAAGAACGGGAACCTATTACTGAGACTTTGCTGTCCGTCCACAGATTTATATCGAACTAGATGACTCAAGTGTATGTACTTTGCGTGCCAAAAGGAAGAGCAATGCTCCTCTTTTGACGCTATTTTATTTAGTTTTATAACGCTCAGATTAGGTTTAACCGCCTAGAGACAAGATAACTTGAATAAGGCGGCATCATCTTTGAATGGGTTTCACTCGGACTGTCAATTCCTATCACTGAAGAGCTAATGTGACGATACCTAGTATACCTACCGTTGAGAAAAAGTGACACGCTTGGTTTTCATACAAATGCAGGAACTCGCGGTATCTAGTTCGATATAAGTCTGTGTGTCCGTCTGTCCGTCTGCCACTAGGCTGTATCTCACGAACCGTGACAGCTAGAGAGTTGAAATTTTCACAGATAATGTATCTCTGTTGCCGCTATAACAATACTAAAATTAAAATGATAGTTAAGGGGGGCTCCCATAGAAAAAACGTGTTTTTTGCTGTTTCTGGTACGGAACCCTTCGTGCGCGAGTCCGACTCGCACTTGGCCGGTTTTACTCTTTCAATACAGAACCCTAAAAGTTTCCATAGTCACAAAAGTAATTAACATTTTTGTGCAGAAGCTACATTTTCCCAATACAGTTAATTAACCATTCCGTCCTTATCGTCGGCCGTGTGTGTGACAGAGACGCGCATATTATCGAGTCAAGAGCACTCGATTGAAGGCTCTCGAATCGAGTCTGGGTCGATATGGAGTAGGCTTGGATTGAAAGGGTTTCTACTTAAATCTGGTATTTATATGATCTGGAAATAAGTAGGTATGTTGCCTGGAAGTTGGGGATTTGATTCGTGTTTTTTTACTTTAATAGTGTTGTTTTTTTGTGTGTGGCATAGGTTTAGAGTACCGCCTCTCCATTTATTCCGTGGATGTCGTAAGAGACGGCTAAAGAAAGAGGTTAAGGTGTGCTTTAGGCTACAGGCTAGCAATCTGTCACTATTATAATTACTAAAATTATGCTGGAAGTGGTTGCGAAGTGTGAAAAACTCTAAATCATGGTTTTGTCTATGTCACGTTTCGTGTGCTCTGCCTACCCCATTAGGGTACATAGGCTTGATTGTATGTACACGGGTCATTGTCATAACCCTAAAAAAACATGTCCATTTGTAATTATATAAGACATTTTTAATAATTGCATTCAATTTACATCATAACTATAAAGTACAGCAAACGTACTAGACTATACTATATCATATTTTCTATAAATGTAATTATTTGTTTTGTTTATCACCACAAATGTAACTGAAAGTCCACTTCGGTGGACTGTCCGGATTCCACCTGTTAATAGAATGTGGCTTTAAAAAAATACATCTCTTTTATTATTGTACAAAAATGCCATTTTTTCCTAATCAATGTATGATTTCCATTTAACATTATTAGGATTTAAAAAATTAGATGGAAATAAAACACATTTTTTGCATCATTGAATCTTGTCACAACATTTTTTGTCTTTTTGGTGGACATTACTTTAAATTCTAGAAAAATTAGGGAAAAGTCAAATGAATAGACCGGGACATATAATTTAACTCATTCACTATCGTACTATCCCTGTTAGCAGCCATTTTGCCGTGACTTGTGCGCAGCAGACGATATTGTTGTGTTAACAAGAATATTTGGTGGTGTCAATGTTGAATTGTCTTTCCGGTTACTGCTGTATTTTGTAAGTACATCGCTATAAATCCACCAAACGTTTTTAATAATTAGTTAAGCATTCAAACATTGTAAATATGCCTTGCCTCTTGAATAATCCTTTAAATGGCTGGTGTTGTGAATGATATTGCGGAGAAAGTCCATTCGGTGGACGTCTTTTTGGTGGACTTTTTGTAAACCCAAACGATAAATGATTGTATTTTGATTGATTTCTTGTAATTTGGTTTAATTTTTTATTATAACTTTAAAAACTAGCTTCTGATTCCTTTTTTGTTTTATCCGTAAATGACTAGTGACTGAATACATGTTTAAATGTAAATTCTGTAAAGGTAAAAAAAAACTGTAGAAGATTTAACAAAAACATACAAAATAAGCTTTGGAGGAAAAATGGAATGATGCACGACGATGCAGAAAAAAAAAACAATATACAAAAAGAAACTTAAAAGTACATCGCACGCAAAATACTGCCTTCGATTCTAGTTATTTTAGTACCATGAAATGGGTGAACGTATTGCAGTGAAAAACAGAAGAATGTTGAAAGCAAAGAAACTTACTTACTTAGAATGAAGTTGATGACTTCAGAATGCAGCAACCATTAAAAATTAGTGAGTGCAGTCTGTTTGTTGATTGAAAAAAATGTTCATAAAAGTATACAATTTTTGGACGTATATTCTGAAAGTTTGGATACGTCAACGTTAAAACAAGGAAGAGCCACCAAACCCCCACTTTCATACATACTTCTTGAAGACTTGAAGGCTTCCTAGTCTTCGGAGGACGAAGGCATATTTGGTCCACCGAAAAGAATTGTCATTTCGGTAGACAGACACAAAATATTTTTTATATACTTTTTGAATGTATTTACGTGTCTGATTGTTCATGATTATGAGAATATTATCATGAACGTTATTTTTGTTTAACATGTTTACAGTTTTTGATTTGTTTATTTATTATTAATTAACATAATTAGTCCACTTGGTGGACATATTAGTCTTTTTGGTGGAACCAAAATATCGTTATTTCGTTTTAAATCGTTTTTTTCGAATAATTGATCTCTGAATGATACTCAGTTCTGTTGCAAGTTAGAGTAAGAGTCGTAATATACCTTTGATTTTTATAAATCACGTGTTTCATTTTTTAGCGAAAAAAATTGCCAGGCTTGACAATGACCCACACGTACAGCATGTAAATGTATGATTTACATAAAACACCGCTGTGATATTGGATACGTTTCTAGCTAAAGCTTGATTTTGTGTTGTTTTACGCGCTGCCATGTTTAACAGTGAGGGATTGCTGGATAAATTCGAGGAATATAAGTCAAAAGACATCAGCGTTATTAAAGAAAAACAGTTGTATAATTAAAACAAATGTCTTACTAGCGGGCTAAACATTATTTTTTCTTTACTAAGACCGAGTGTTTGATAAATATATTAAGAGGATAGGAGTCGCGCCACTTCTCCATACAAACGCAGTCCCCTGTTTTCTCCGTGAATAATGAAATTAGAGCAAAATTTTTTTTTCATTACATTTCTATCTGTTGTGGCTATGCCCCTATGATTTGCTTTTATCGATTTTCAAAATGTTTTATTTTTTTTTATTTAGAATATCGATAAAAGCAAATCATAGGGGCATTAGCCACAACAGATACAAATGTAATGTAAAAAAAATTTTTGCTCTAATGTCATTATTCACGGAGAAAACAGGGGACTACGTTTGTATGGAGAAGTGGTTCGACTCCTGTCCTCTTAAACCGAAATACATAAACGAATCCAGTCTTCCTGTCCTATTATAATCTGTGAAAATAAATATTGTGTGAAAATTTCAAGTCTAGCTAGCAAGGTTCGTGAGATAGACTGGTGACAGACAGACGGAGGGATGGACGGACGGACAGCGAAGTCTCAGTAACAGACTCTCTAAAAATGAATACAGTTTTGTTTCTTTTTATAAAACAAATTAATCACCTTTACTAAAACGAGCCAACTTACAGATTTAAATTCGTTCCCCTCAAGTCTCGACTTTTCGCTGTATATAGTTCTCTAAATCAAATAACCCCGCTATTACTCGAGCCATACTTAGCATTCTTTGCCGACCCCCGGGACACGACAATTAGAGCTAAGCCGTCCCGGGCGCGACAAATTGTACCCCGGACGAAATTTTATGATGAATTAAACGTATTTAATTTGGGAAATATATTTTAGTGGAGAAGAATTTGGGGGAAATCGGGGTTTTGAGCGGTTTTGCGACAAAATGTTTGAAATTATGGCTTACTTTAATGGAACAGAGTATTGGAGAGGCTAAGTTAGGACCTGATTGATTTGTTATCTGATTTTGAATTTATTGTATTAGTGATTCAAATCTAAAGTTGGTTATTGGTTAATCAGTTTGACAAAAACACTACAGTATTTTCTAATTTTTTTTAAGGTATTATTTAGTTTTACGTGTCTTGATGTTTATAATACAATACAATACAATATTCAGGTACTAAGGCAATAAATATGGGGCCTTATCGCTAATAAGCGATCTCTCAGGCAACCTTCGACAAAGAGTGATATAGAAGAACAAAATAATACAAGCAAATGGTGCATAGAACGTTAAAATACAGACAGCAAAATTAAACAAATCAGGAAGAACTGAGACAGAGATCTATAAACAAGTAAGTCCATTGTCAAAAACTATAGTTCTGACAAGGAGAGTTAGAAACCATGTTTTTTTAATAAACTCTTTTTCATGTAATGAGTACAAAGACTTAAAAAAAACTGGTAATATTTCCAACTGATGTTCCGTGTTAAAAATCCAATATCACAACAACTCCACTTGAAGAGTCAATAAAACACACTCATGGCAAATTAAATTGCAATTCTCAATGGCATCTTGAAATGTCAATTTAATCTTGAAGTCGTATTGAGTGGGAATTGGATTGGAATAGGTTCCCTGGATGGCATCGGGTTGATTGGTTTGGTACACGCATGTCGTGACCCATACATACATACAATCACGTCTATGTTCCTTAATAGGATAAGCAGAGCATCCGAGATGTCCAACTAAAAAAAATGTAAAGTGATTTTACTGGTATACCTCTGAATGTTCTAGGCGAGGGATTTGGTACAACAGAAAGTAAAAAAATAATGGGAATGTATAAAACCACTGCTGAGAAAAATGCAACTTTGCTAACGACTTGTAGCTACGGAAAATATCACTTTCCATCAACTGTAAAGTAGTTTTTAACCAAACAGACATTCCACGAAATGAGTCTCCAGTCAAATTACATTGTCATTACAAAATCTTAATTAAAAATTTTAAATCTCGACTTAAATACATTTTTTCTCGACAGTATTTGACACAGAAAAACGTAATAGCTCTCATATAAAGCAGATGAAATAACTACCAAACTTCTTTTGCTCGCAAAATGTAAAAACGGTTCACAAACAAATTCTGTTTGCATTCAAATTGCAAATGTGAAGAGCTTTACTTGTGCAGAATTGCAAATTACATTTGAATTTGCGGAAAACTTCCAACGAAATGTCGGATGTTCACGATTTCAGTGTTTTTTTAAAACAATATTCTATTTATAATTTTAAATTACAAAACATATGTTAAATAAATAAATAAAAATGATAATTATATTATATCATGACACCATTTGAGCCAGTCCTAAATTAGGTCACCAATAGAGCCAAAATATTTATTTATTTATTTTCACCAACAAGAAGAGAGCGTCTAACTCTATAGTAGATTTGTTTAGGCAGTTAAAACAATATAAACAATCTTGAGGTGTCTTTTTATTTAAACGTACACTTTATAAATCGAAATCTTTACATTTTACAATTTAGGTATGAAAAAATCATTTACTTTCATAATTGAATTGTATAGTGTAACGATTTTCATTTTTAGACTGTGTATTTCAATAAAAAGACATGTCAAGATTGTTTACATTGTTTTAACTACCTAAACAAATCTACTATATTGTATTGAAGTCAATCAAGATATGTGTAGATTTCGTTTGCGTATTGACGCAAAGAACTGCTTGTTAGTTTTACGCTCTCTGTACGCAGTTGGCAGCGCTATGCGTACAGTGAGCGCAAAATTGTGGACACTCCATCTATACTAATATTACAAGGCGGAAGAGTTTGTTTGTTCGTTTGAACGCGCTAATCTCAGGAACTGCTGGTTCGAATTGAAAAAATATTTTTGTGTTGGATAGACCATTTATCGAGGAAGGCTTTACGCTATATAACATAACGATGCAAACAATAGGAGCGAAGAGACACTGCAAAATGTGGAAAAAACCGGGAAAATTACCCAAAGTTATTCCACGCGGACGGAGTTGCGGGCACAGCTAGTTTCAAATATATGGAATGGCGTACTAAATTGACACGCCGCTAACTTAGTCGGCGGCAAACAGTTTGCCTACTGGGGACGCAGCCTTATGCGTGGCAGACACTAAGCAGATACGATAAGATATTTGTATCTGAACGCATTTCTGTCAACCTCGCTCCCTATACAATTCAATGAGATGACACACAGAGAGCAGATAACTTATATTTTAACCCGGCGTGATTGACGTGAAAAAAATTACGCGGACAGTGACGCTGGGTCATAATTACCCACTATTAAAATTTTTTTTTTCGAAATAAAAGACGTTATCTTATTATTATTTTTAGTTATTTGTTAAAAAGAGTTTTCTGCACTTGTTATAAAATAAAATTATGCCAGCATATTAAATCAATTATACTTTTATTGGTTTCCAAAGTAACACATGCGAAATCAAGGTTCAAAGTGTAACATTTATTACTTTTTTATATTTTTAACAATTTTATTGAGCTTTTCTTACAAATAATGGGAAGTAACAACCTAAGGTTATAAGATAAGAGTTTAAAAATACTTCTTATACTAAAGATAGTAAGAAATCCGTCTTTCACATCGTCACTGATGGCCATGGAAGTACTGCAAATATTGCAGTATGGGATAATATGATTTGGGCAAATGTAAATATGACAGACATGACAAGTGTGGTTTTTTTTCTTGTCCTTTTTAGTCGGACATATTTGACACCGCTTGTGAGTTCCTGGAATCTTTCTAGGCGGTTTCTCGGCAAGTCTACCCACAAATTCCACGATTCTCATCTTCGGAATCTGATTCCTCCAGCAACGTTTAAATTCGGTCTGGATGGTTTAAAAGTGACATTGTCGGCAAAATACTGTAAAAAATAAGTAAATGAACCACAGAAATTGAATAAATCATAAAATTTATCAAAACAGGCATACCACAAAAATACGCCGTCCGCGATGACGCTGGGTCAAACATACCCGCTTTGACTTGGCGCACGTGTATCTCCCTATGCAGCTGGAGTGCCATCGAACTTACCGGCGGACTGAGAAGAGGGGGGACGTAACTCCAGCTACTCAAACGGTCAAAACAAATGATCCACACATAAAAAAAATATGGCCATTTTAAAACGCGCTGGGTCACTGTGACCCAGCGTCAATCACGCCGGGTTAACATCAAGTATCTGTTGTAGCCTTATGCGTGTCTCACACTAAGCAGATACGATAAGATATCTGTATTTAAACGCATATCTGTCACACACCGCGCAGATAACTTATATTTTATCGTCAAGTATCTGTTGGCACCGACATATATAACGCAGATTAAATATTATCGTATCTTCGTAGTCTGATTTAGATTTTGCAGATGCTATACGAAAACGCTGCCCAATTTTAACGCCCACTGCAGACAAAATGCAACTGGGCCACCAATTAATATGTAAC
>BHDV01071520.1:91938-113151 GCA_005406045.1 Adoxophyes honmai
AGTGACAGTAGTTTTGTGTTTGTAAATCGGGTTTTTCACGGTATACCTACAGTATTTCACGCTTCGCGCCCAATTCTAGCATAATTTTATTTTAGGTTTTGGATATGCTTTATGATAATGATGATAGTAATAACATTGTTTTCCCTCTTGTTACAGATCCCGTTTTCAAATATGAAGACTTACAAGAAACTGTTCTGGACATGGCTGCAGGGATTTGTGCTGCTGCCTACGATAGCATTCAAAGGTATCTTAAAGATTATTCTAAATATACAGGATGGCCGAAAATTGGCCGTAAATGTTTTAAACAGTGGTCGGATATACGCGTCTAAAAACCCCTGTAAAACGTTTTTTTTTTTAAATCAGTATTGACCTAGTGGCCTTGTGGGATGTTTCATCGCTTTTCATATTGTTGCGCTCAGTTTTACCTACCTTACGTCCCGTACGCAAGTCCTGTTAGTCGGTGTATACGCAATCGTTCAACGTTGCGATGCTATGCTATAAGAGCCGGAGTACAAGAGACTGGGAAGTATTTTCAGATTTTCGTATTTTTTAACATGAAAATTCCGGGCTACAAACTTCACAGGGGATTTTAGACGCGTATACCCGAGCACTGGTTAAAATATCGATTTCCAGCCACCGGGTCACTCGAAACTTCTAAGCATTGTACAGTCACGAACCGGGATTGTTGAGCCACTTGCCACTGTTCGCAATTCAGACGTGTAGTCAATGACCGATGTGACCAACTAGTTGTCAACTATTGGATTAGTATTACACGGCCAAGTTACAAACATAGGTAAGTGGCTCAACAATCCCTGTTCGCGATGGTACGTTTGTATTTTGTTTTGTTTATCAAACAAAAGAAAATACGTGCAAATCGTCTTTTATTAATCTAACTGACAGATTAAACAGTTTTAGCCATGTTGCCTTTTGGCAAAGCTAAGGCGTCTGTAGCAAGACTTAATCAAATTAGCTTTCTTATTGTTTAGAACACAATTTTCGCAATGAAGGTTGGCGTCTCGCCATGTGACCGAAACGACTCGAACGATAGGGATGTCCAATGGTTGTTTTGAGTCGATGTTTTCGATCGATTAGGTTTAATTCAACTGAACACTGAAACGCCTGTGTTCTCAAATGGGGTAGGTAGAGCACACAATACATTGCTACATAGACAAAACATAGTATCAATCGAAAATCCAGAAATAGGTCACCCCTAAGGGTATCCAAATCACCCCCATGTATGTATGTCCTGCAATTTTTTGTAGTTTACGAGTTACAATTTTTTTTTGTAATTTTTGTGACCCCTTGACTAAGTAGATATTATTGGCCATTGAGGCATGATGTGATGAGATATCAATCTTCCATATTTGTGAAAATAGTGTAAATCAAATCACTCACAAAAAAAAACTATTTTCTTTTTACTCTCTCGTAAACTACAAAACATCGTGTAACGTACATGGGGTGGGGGTGAATCAAATACCCCTAAGGGTAGTCTATCTCTGGACTTTCATTTGACACTATTTTTTAGGACAAACTGTATATTATGTAGATAGGTGCATTGGGAGGGGAAGACCTAGACGGACTTTCCGTGGCAAATCGGAGACGTTTTAGAAACAGGTCATTTTACAAACCGACGAGCATGTATGAGGAGATTAATGAATGTGAATGAAGCAAAAGAGGTATGTCAGGATCGTAGCGAGTGGAACAAAGTAGTCTCTACCTACCCCTGTGGGAAAGAGGCGTGACGTTATGTATGTTTGTAAGTATGTACAGTAGAACCCGTTTAAGACGATCACGTTTAATACGATTTCTCGCTTAATACGCCACTTTACGCCAGTCCCTGCAACTTGAGACATATTTTCATACATTTCTTCACGCTTAATACGATTCGTCATCCCGTTTAATACACCGGAGCCCGAGCCGAGATGCTCGTATTGTCAGTCTCGAGAGATGCTGTTCGAGGCATTTGCCCCCTTCAGCGGGGTCTTCCCGCTCCCGAGTGGGCCCTCAGGCCTCGTTGGTCGGCTTCTGTGCTACGTCAGACTTCTGGCCCTCCATTCAGTGACGTCGCAACCCAGTTTTAAAAGGCGTAATGCCAGGGGTGTTCCAGTGGGCCGTCCAGACCCGTCTAGTCACTCCAGGCGTGCAGAGTGCCTAGCTGTTCCAAGAAAAATGCCACTGGGTTCTGGCCGGCTTGGATCTCCTGAATGAACAGGATCAGCTCCTGTGTCGGCACTCTCTCGCCTTCTGAAGTGTTCGAGCTTCGCTCGGTCTTCTCCTTTCCGGGGGCGGGCGGTGACCGCTTAGATGCGGGCTGACCTCGACGGAGGCTGCCATCTTGGCTTTTTGCCTCCGCGCTTACGCCTTCTCTGTTGACAGGAATAGCTCCCATCGTTGGCTTAACATGAGGAGTATATATACCAAAATTAAAACATGTAATATGTTTAATTTTCCCTTTCCCGCATAATACGCTTTCTCGCTTAAGACGCGTTTTTGTTAGGGTCCCTGAGAAATCGTCTTAAGCGGGTTCTACTGTATGTATTTATGTACATTATGTATATTATGCGTGAATACAGTGAATGCATTACTCGATGATGGTATTATTTAAAAAGTCGATAGCACCACGCAGCCCTATGAAGGCTTAAGCTATAAGTGTCAGCGATCACTTGCCGTGAAAGCCTTAAAGTGTTTAATGGCGTCGGTAACAATTTCCGACTGGTAATTGGTGTGAGTGATAAGTTCGTGATTGGTAAGGTGGCGTATCGTAGAACGGGGTGAGTAGGGACAAACTTGGCTTTTAAATTTTATTTTTATTTATTACGCAAATTAATATTTTTTTAGAGGTGACTAAAAAAATAGGTTCAGAGGTATATACTTTAGGTGACAAGCTATCAACCTGTCACTATTATACTACCTCATCCATTTGTTTTCAAACCTAAAATTATGCTAGAAAATGAAAGTGAAATAGGTAGTCATTATCATGGATCTTTCTATGTCACGTTTCGTGTGCTTTGTCTACCTCATTTGGGAACATAAGGGTGATTGTATGCATGTATGTGATAATTTTTAATAATGATATTTACGACGAGCTTTTCGCACATGGTGACGAAGTGAAGTTACTAATCTGCACTGATTTCGCGTAACAACTATAGCCCGGCCTTCTTATATTTGATAGGAGCCCTGTGCCCGGCAGTGGTACGTATTTAAACCGGAGTATTATTCTTTTTTAATATCATGCAGATTTTATTTTAATTGCCGTGTGGTGTGGCTTTAGAATAACATCTCTCTATTTCCTACTACCGTGGATGTTGTAAGAGGTGACTACGGAAATAGGTTAAGATACGTTTTAAGCGACTGGCTAGAAACCTGTCACTATTAAACCTGCCAACTCAACCCTAAAAAAATCTGCTAAATTGGCCACAAAGCGTGAAATAGTTGTGATGGTTTAGACTATGTAGCATTTCGTGGGCTCTGCCTACCTCCTTTGGGAATACAGGCGTGATGTATACATGTAAACTTTGTTCTCGTATTAAATGCACTTTTATTCAACTATATGCAATTAGTGTAAAAACAGTTACTTTAGTGCTTCGTTTTCCATCTCCGCGGACAGCAGACTTTAAATTTGTAACAAAGCCAGCTGAGTGGAATATCCAAGCATCGTATCTGAAAGCAATTTGTCGAAAAATCTTACGCTCATTTCTGTAAAACCTGCACTTTGAACCTTACTTGAAATGCTGTTAAGTTCAAAATGCCGCTATTTACGTAGTGGAGATAGTTCTTTCGGTAAGTTAGTCGGCGTTTATAGCGACGGCAATTCCTTCTTTAATTGTTCATTTTGAATTCGCGTAGACGTCGTAAAGTTTTCTAAGACGTTGGTTGTTAGTTTGTAGTTTTATATGCTGTTTTGTTCTTTTTAGGGTTCCGTATTTCTAAAAGACAAGGGAATTTTACAAAATTTATTTAAACAGTGAAATTTTAAGGCTGGTTTTAGTGTCATGCGGACTGTCCGCGTGGGTCGCTCCGCACGGACCAATATGTAGGTATTAAGCTTAGGGAGTGTTAAAGCAGAACAATCCGTACCATCCGTACCAATCCGTACCAATATATAAATGTGAAAGTTTGTTTGTTTGTTTGTTTGTTTGTCCGTCTTTCACGGCTAAACGGAGCGATGGATTGACGTGATTTTTTAGGTAGAGATAGTTTAGGACATGGAGAGTGACATAGGCTACTTTTTGTCTCTTCAAAACCTCCCATTTCCCTAAAGTGAGGGATGGAAGTTTTCAATGTACAAAGCTATAAATTGGTATGTGTGCAATCTCTTCCGTGATACCCCGAATGTAACGCGAGCGGAGCCGCGGGCAAAAGCTAGTTGGTATATAAATATTGAGGTAGTGCCGTGTGGTGTCGGGTTCAGAATAACACTTCTGCATTCCGTGAATGACGTAAGAGGCGACTAAGGCTCAATTCACACCAGAAGAGCAGTGCAGCGCGGCGTAGCGCAGCAACCCGCTCCGTGGAGAATGCGCGAGGATTCCTGCGACTGCTCGAGAAGCCGCTGGAATGCGTAGGAAGTCGCTGGAATTTACATAATTATTGACATATTGACATATGTATTGACAGCGGCCGTCGCGACTACTCGAGCATCCTCGGGCATTCCCGCGACAGCTCGCGCAGTCGCACGGCTTTGTTTATGGAATGCGCTGGAATTCCCGCGGATCCGCGGGCATCCGCGCGCATCGTTAGAGTTTCTCATGCGATAATAAGTCTTATTTTAATGAAAATAAAGTTGAAATTCTCATGACACTGAAACTGCGCTCCGCTACGCCGCGCTGCGCTGCTCTTCTGGCGTGAATTGAGCCTAAGGAAATAGGTTAAGGTTATTTTAGACGACAGGCTGACGACCTGTCATATTGTACCAGCCAACTTCAAATCTGAAACATAATTATGTGGCCACAAAACGCCAAATAGGCCCTTGGTTTTTTTTTAATTTGTGGCTACAAGCATACGAATGTTCTGCTTACAACTAAACTAAACAGGCGTGATAATTTATGTATGTATTTGACTATGTCACGCTTTGTATGTTCTGCCATTTGTGTTGTTTAAGTTACCTAGATGTTTCCACACAGTCACAAAAGTTTAAATTATTACGTAGATGATACGGAACCCGATGTGCGCCAGTTCGACTCGCTCTTTGCTGTTTTTTTTCACTTCGTTTGTAAATACTTTCTTTGAAATGTTCTTTGCTGTCTTTAAATTATATTATGTAGCCTTGACTAGTTTGAAAGACCGCAATTTGATTTATGTTGCACGTAGATAACCCGAGCAGGCGTATTTTCGTTGAAATTTAAATTCTTTTAAATCTTGTTCTGCAATATTGCACGATATTGTAAGTTCGTGTTTGTATTTACTATTGTATTTTTAACAATATTTTTATTTTATAATGGTTATATGGGTCATTCCACGACCAAGGCAGTTTTGCGTGACACTCCGAGGCATAATTTCATTTTATGTTAATGTGTGTTTTTATGAGTAAATCGAATAATGCTTCACATCTCAAACGTTTTGCAAAAAGAGGCATCACTTTGAAGCTTTTAATTATCGAGATAATTAAATTTTCTTTTTTCATATAATTCGGTAATCACCCAAGCAAACAATATTGGCATAAAATCATGTTTATTGATAGATATCACTAGACTTTTTATGCTATACATTTATAGCCTTGAATTATAAACATCTTAAGTAATAGTATAATAATTTTAATTAATGATAACCATTGATAAAAAAAAGAAACGTGAAATTAATATTTTTTTATTAGGTATATTTTTTTTTGTGTTGCACAGAGTAATATTCTCAATCAAGGGAAGCATTATTTAAAACTTATATATTTTACAGTGATAACTCAATAAATGACCAATATAGTTATTACCACGTCTATAAAACCGCGGAGATCACTCAAATTACGGTAATCACCGTCGCGGTAATCACGTGAGCAATTTAGTTTTTAATTAATTACTTCGAAACGGTTATTGATAAAAACTCAATATTTTTTGTGTAAGTAGTTATAACACTGTTTAATATGTCAAAATAATCTGAGTTAAATATATTAACAGAACATGCGAGAAAAAAATAATATGGTAATCACTTTTAACTGTGACAAAAAATTCGTGTTGTTTTCTTTCCTTCGTGATTCGGTAACGACACAATAAATCACAGATTCACACTGTTTAGCCATCGCGGCGTGACAGACTCTTTCTAGGAACGTATCGAGGATGTCTCTCGGAGTATGCGTTTGAGCAGTACGACGCGTTTTATGGCCGAATTTGGTCAAGACGCAAAACTCGGGACACTTTTTAAAAATGGCTTTAAAAATAAACCAATGTAAAAATAATTATTTAGGCAATAGGATTTAATTTATCATGTAATTGGCTTGCTGTGAACAACAAAAACTTACAGTTTCCGCGTTTAGGTTTCGAAGTATATGTCATCAACTAACAAATTTTGGAGGTGGGACAAGGCGAAAATGTAGACTCCACTGACTTTCGATTTTTGTTTCGCGCATTTAATAACAAGAATATACTATTGTTAGACTTATTTTGAGCAGAATAAAGTGTGAATTACGTAAGATATTTTTTTTATAAGGTTATCTGTTAGAATTTGGATTTCACAGGCACTTGAACTTGAGAACACGAAAAATCGTACGGCTGGAGAACGGCCCATATACTTTACAGTAAGTTGTAATATTGCTAGATTTTTTTTTTTCAGAAGCGTTTTGTGAATATTTTGTGAGTATCGTTCCCAACAATTAAGTATTTTCTCTGTTGGCTGGTCTAGCTGGTAAGGTTGGCTGTAAAAGACCTCACCTTTTTTCCAAATAGGGTACGTAAGCAGAGTATGTGAAAAGATACATAGACAAAACAATGACAATTCAAAGTTTCTTGCCAAAAAAAAAATTATGAAGGGCAATTCAAACTTGCATTTTAATCCTAATTTTCTGTTTCAAATTTATGATTCAATTTTAGCTTTAATTTGGCGCCATTGTGCCAGGTTTCTAAGGGGTGCCGTCACGATCGTCATAGGGGCGCTAGCATTGAAAATGTGCATTACTCCCCCACACCCGCTCCCCCAAATTCATAATTGTATTTGAAAACCTTTGTTTCTGCATCGCTTTCGCGCGAAATATCCCGAGTCACCCCTCCATCTTTCAATTAGACCCACCCGGCATTATAATAAAATTTTCCCCTCGCCCGGGACGAAATTAAAGAAAACAAATACTCATTAGACACTCGATCGTGTATTTCCAAGCCTTCGCTAATTAAAAAAAGTGAAAATCTTTATTTTCCCGTCGACGAAATTAAAAGAAAGTTTCACAAAGTGTTCCGCTTCTAATTTTGTTTTAAGAAGATTTTCTGAGATTAGAATGAATAGGGACAATGAACTTTTTCTTTTCGCAAATTAAGTTGGACAGGCGTTCTTATGAAATGGCGCCGAGTAACGTATTTATTTGGAGCGACTTCAGAAACATAAACATAACAGTAGGTTTCTCATCTGACAATTTTGTCAAACAAACCTTACTATTTTTTTTTTTTTCTGTTGATAGCGTAAGAAGGGATTAAGATACAGGTTTAGATGCGCTTTAAGCCACAAGCATGCATCCTGTCACTATGATACCTTTTTCTTCTGTTTTTAAAACTGAAGCTTTCATTTACGTTCACTTGTCCCGTTGTCTATAATCAAATCTTGCAAGCTAATTTTGATCTATTTCCCAGTTTCCATTGAGTTGAAATTTTGTATGCTGTCTTGTGTGATCGGACAGTTTAGTACTTCTGGTAGTTATGATGGCCTAGTCGGGACCGTCTCTGATGGAGGGAACTCTTCAACGAATAATCTGATTGACTTGAAATTTGGTGAACATAATCTAAGATAGATGACAATGAAGTAAAGTTAGGAAAAAAATGTTTTTTTTTTTAATTGTTCTAATTATGAAAATAGTCATGATTTTGTCCATGTAAAGTAACATCATTGTGCAAATCGAAAGCCTCCGATCCTCGTCCAAGTAATTTGACCCGTGAGGCCATAATCCTTTCCAAAAATATCGCCGACCAAAATAGACCATCAATTAACCCGGGTCCAATTTCATGCATCATATTTGTCCTTTGACAGCTTGACAGGTGACAGTGACAGCTGACGTTTCCAACGTCACTTAGCTTGCGTCAACTTTGGATGGAATAATTAGAGGCATATCCGTCTTTATAACATACTAGGGTTTTAAAAAAATATTTTTTACCCATTTGATATCTATAGTGTTTGGAATACCTGTAAATTTTTCAGTGAATGTCGTCGGATGCGACTATGAAAATGAGAAAAGGATTTTTTTCATACATTTTTTTAAATAATGTAACTAAGTACTTAGTTAAACCATTACAGGGAAAAAAGTGATATTGTTCTGTATGGTGTCGGGATAGAAAAAGTAGCTTCTCCATTTCTTCCGTGGATGTCGTTAGAGGCGACTACGGAATTTGCTTTAGGTACACTTTAGGCGTTCTGCTAGCAACCTGTTACTGTTACTACGCTGCTATCAGTTCTGAAACCTAAAATTATGCTAGAAGTGGCTACGAAGCGTGAAATAGTCGTAATCATGGTTTTGTCTATGCCACGTTTCGTGTGATGTACATGCCCCATTTATGGATGTATGTAATACACATTTTTACTGGCAAGTAAATAACCAACGCAGCTGCTAGTTCCTAATGAAATATTGATAATTATAATTATAGAAACAACTGACACAACAATAGACTCATCCAAGAAGAATGCGCTAGGAATAAACTTGTACTTGTCAGTATCAAGAAGGGGTGGAAATAGATGACAGAAGAGTGAGTAAGCATATTCTTCCGCGTATTGTAGCGGGGGAAATCTGATGCGATGGACTTTGACAGACGGTGCTAAATAAGGTGTAAATATGAAATATACTATAATAGGTGTAATATGATGATAAAAACGGTAATAAAATTCAAAGGTAAGCACAAAAAAACTATGATAGAAAATAAAAAAATTCTATCATCATAAAATTATGCATATTTTCATCAACTTTTAACATTAGTTTTCTTTTGTCTCCTCTTACAGTATTAATGAAAGAAATACATATATAAACTGGCAGGGTAAACTGAAACAGCAGAGCGCTATACGCTCCTATTCTGGCATACTTCTCTCGCTTCACTCACATTCATTCTCTCTCGTCATACACGCTCAACGGTTGCGGGTACTCCTAATTTGGTCTCTCTTTGGAACATCGCCGAGCTGGTCAATATACGTTCTTCGAGATCGCCCTCGACCGACTTGCCCTGACACACTTCCCTTGTAGATTTGTATACACCCTTGTTTCATCTATTTTCTCTACATGAACAAACCAACGCAACATGCCTTTCTCTATCCGGAAGAAACAGTGAGGTGTTATTTAAATCCGACACCATACGCGTACGCGTACAGCCGAATTTTTTAATCTTTTTATTTATGGACAAATTCAGAAAAAGTTATCGTCGTTACGAGCGTGGATTTGAACCAACGACACTCTGTTTGAGAAGTCATCAGTAGAACCACTCGGCCACCACAACTTCACTACACCCGGTGTAAATAGGCTTTATAAATTTACAGCCGTTGAGGCCTTGGCTGTATGCCACTAACTTGTAACAGTTCAGTTATGTTTTGCCATATAACAGGAACTTAGAGGGAGGAGAGTAATACTAATAATCAACGAGTTATGATCCCCTTATAAAGAGATAAGTTACAGAATAGGAACGTAATGAAACTACGTACGGAAATTTCACTCCCGGAAAAAAGTTATGTTTAAGCATAAAGTGTGCTATATCTGTCTAATTGCAACTTACTTAGTAACCCGTGCTTTAATTTTCCGTTGGACGCTAACGACTCATAGCTGTTTTTGAGGCATACGGTTACCAATCGCCGATATAAACACATAAAATAATAGAAATAAAAATAGCGTTATCTGTTTTTAACCGACTTCAAAAAAAGGAGGAGGTTCTCAATTCGTCGGTATCTTTTTTTTTATGTGTGTTACCGATTACTCGAAGACGCCTGGACCGATTTGGAAAATTCTTTTTTTGTTTGAAAGGATATAGTTTCCAGGTGGTCCCATTGTCAACATATCTTGACCTGATGATGGAATATGAGGGAAATCGAGGGCAACCCTCAAATTTTATAGGCACAGGTAATGTTTTAGTACATTTTTCGAAGCTACACACTGGTGTAGCTTCGAAAAATGTACTAAAAACATACTGATTTACGTTTGGCAGTAAAAAAAAATGACTAAGCTGATGATGGAAGGTCAACTCCTTAATGCTTAGGAGTTAAAAGATAATTCTTTCAATACTGAATGTACCTGCAGACTGGAAGTTATAATTTCAGTAATTAGTCAAGCCAATTGCTGGTGATGGAAAGTCACCCTCATTAGACAAATGCTTTCAGTATAGCCCAAATTTGAAATCGTTTTTTTTTTTGTTTAAAATTATTTATTACCAGCATGTCAGCTTAGCACCGTTTACTAAGTAGGTACTGCTTGTGTTTTAAAATCACTAAAAATTACGTGCAATATGATACTTAGGCCCTTTACGCATGTGTGTAAGGTAAACGTCCCTGTACTCGACACTGACCCAATACTTGGCACTTGCAACCTTTTGTAATAGTAAGACAGGTGACAGATGGGTGTCATCTATGGGCGTTGAGGCGTCGAGCATTGGTAACTTACTGCCGTAGAGCTTTCAAGAGGTCCCGCCGGCGGAGCGAACCTAACTGTAGAGTTTAATTTTTATTCTTTGGGTCAATCAACTATTTTGTGTCCCTGGTTGCCATGGTTACGTCTCCTGACTAACCGAGTAAAATTGTGATTTTCTAGAGTATAATCCGCTATAAGTAAAGATTCTTTTTACAGTTGTACGCATTTCTTTATGGCGCATCTCCTGAGCATAGAACGGGACCTAAATTACAAACTTTTTCTAAGCAACTCTATCACAGTTGTCCCCTGACTTACGAGACAGAATAACAGCACAAAATAGTTGATTGGCCCCTTTACGTTAGTAGAGTTTTTCAGACACGAAAGCTCAAAAACTATTATCCATAACAATGCTAAATGTAGGCCAAGAGAAAATCAAATATATTCGGATATTCTCGGAACTAGAACATAACACACAATAAGATAGTACTTAATAACGGTAAGATATAAGGCTACTTACATATTATATGTTGGAAACAATGTACGCTCCAGGCAGTGAATACAGACAGACAGCAAATAATTTAAGCGGGATAATTTGATATTATTGTTATTAATATGGGTAGTGGAAACGTGTATTTGGTTACGTTGAGTGATTTCGGGTCTCAATAGAAGCTTATGTTTACTGAATTTATCACTAACTATCCTGATCCGTCAGACATTCTGCCTTAAATATGAATATTTAATTCGGATTGGTGTAATTAACAAAAACGAACAGAAATAAGCAAAATGTTTATTACAGTAATGCTTCATGAATTTTATGACATGAAACAACATTCTTAGATTTTTCTTCTGGCGCTTTTGAAAACAGGTTAAGGCACATTTTAAGCGACAAGCTAGCAATCTGTCACTATTAGAAGTACTTTTTTTATCTAGCATAAAACCGAAGAATAGCCGTTTTTGATCATGAATTGATTCGTGTGCCCTGTCTCCCCCATTTTGGAAAACTGGTGTGATGTAGGTATATACTATGAAATAGTTCTTAAAATGTGTAAGTTCTTTAGGTATTTTATTTTACTAGGAACGGTACATTAACTTATTAATCCAATTACAAAAGTGCCACAAAAAAATTACTAAAAAAATCTTAATTCACTAGCAAATTTTAGGAACAGTTGGGGAGCTACAAAAAGCATAATCATAACAGTTACAGTCATGGCGGCCTAATAAAGGAACGAATGAAATCCGTAAACAGCACGGAGAAAGTTCGAATGGCGCCGGAGTGGGAACGGCCAGTTCATTTAGCGAAATGAGCAGCAGAATTTAGATATTAATTTTATTCACCGGGGCGGGCCGACCGCGGAGTACTTAGGAGAGAAGGTGCCTTTGATACCTACACATGTTGGTGCTACATCTGTAGTAATTGAAGCTACATGTAACTATTAGGAATACTTACATAATACGAGTGTTAGAGCACACACTACGCTAAATAGACGAAACCAAGTTTCATGACCATTTCTAGCATAGTTTTTAGGTTTTGAGTTTGTAGGTATAATGGTGACAGGTTGCCAGCCTGTTGCGCAAAATATAACTAAACGTAAAATACACTGATTTTGTTTTCTTATCGCATCCAAATTCGAAATTAAGAACTTGCAGTATTAGTATATTATAGTGGCTGTGGTTTGATATATTTTTGAAGATCTTATCTAATCAATTGCCATCTCCTGTCATACGTGTTCTAGTCAAAAACTGGCCAACAGTAGGTTTTGTTTTACTTTTAAATTTTGGAGGTGTTTCGGCAAAGGGTTTGTATGCACAAAGCTTTGTATGTGAGTTTCTTACAATTAAATTTTATTTGAAACGTTTATTTAACAAATTGAATACGCTTGAGGTCGTGTGAGACTTAATTCATTATGGACGGACTGATAGATGACCAACTTTCCTCTTTCTCCACTGTTTTTGTATCTACTTCTCTTCTTTACATTTTTGTACTCTTTGGAGTCCAGGCTTTAGGCCTGGTAACCCTAACGCCTTCAACCTTATAGTATAAAAGAGAGCTCCAAGCGTCTGACGGATACAACTGGGGACCGAAGAGCTGGCAGCTTCTTCGCTCACCGCCTTAGCATTGCGAATCAGAGAGGAAACCCTGTCAGCATCTTCGGGACCATGCATCAGGGGCTCTCTTTTCTACGTTGTAGTTTAGGTTTTAGGTATATAATACACACGCACACACTCACATACACTTAAATTACTTCTATATTCCCAAAAAGGGTAGGTAGAGCACACGAAACGCTACATCGACAAATTCATGACTATTTAACGCCTTCATTTTCACTTTTAATATAATTATGTTCAGGAATTGAGTAAACAGATACTGTAGTGGCAGGTTGCTAGCCTGTCGCCTAAAATATACCTTAACCTACATCTTCAGTCGCCTCTTGCGAAAAGGTAATGTTGTCAGGCCGATATCTGTCGATTATACATAGATTAGGTATTTATCTATTACATTTTATACATATTCATTTAAACCGCGGAGCGGACACAACGATCGGATAGTAAGCTAAGGCCCGAATCATCAATATTGCTTCGACCAGAATGCTGGCAGCTATTTTCATTGAAAATTATTTTGTTTTTAAACGTTGGCAATTGTTTGACAAAATAATATCAGCTGCAAACTGCAATTTGGAGCTGAACGCGGCTAAATTATACAGCGACATAATAAAACGCAGCAGCCCGTAGTAAAGGTTCATCTCTCTAATTAGCATTGCTGAATTTTGATAAACCGTTAAGGGGATTTACTACTTTGGTACAGAAAACATTTATTATTTCAAAATTATAATAAATCGCTGTAAATGTAGGCCGGCAATCGACCGCAAGTATTTTAACCAGTGGTCAGTATACGCGTCTGAAATACGTACATACATAATTATATACACGGCTCTTTCCCACAGGGGTAGGCAGAGACCACTTTGTTCCACTTGCTACGATCCTGGCATACTTCTTTTGCTTCATCCACATTCATTAGTCTCTTCATACATGCTCGACGATTTCGGGTACTCTTGACCTGACCTGTTTGTAAAACGTCCGCGATTTGGTCACGGAACGTCCGTCTAGGTCTTCCTCTCCCAACACACCCATTCACACTTCCCGTATAAATCTTTTTAGTCAATCCTCTTTCATCCATCCTCTCCATATCTGAAAAACACCGTCGTCAGAAAAAACCTGTAAAAAATTTCATTATTGACCTCGTGGAAGATCAACGTTTCTTCGCTTTTCAGGTCAATGCACCCTGTGTAATGCCTGATCATGAAATTTACAAGGAAAAAATCTTCACAGGGGTTTTCAGATTTTTATTATGAAAAATGTCTGGACTACTAAATTTTTCTGTAACTAAGGCAAACTTGAGTACGAAGGAATTTCGTCCTGCTAACTTGTGTTAAAAGCACAAAACAGAACTGAAAATTGTCATTCGCAAAACAGTATGACAAAACTAAATCATACATCATCACACCTGTATTCCCTAATTGAGTAGGCAGAGCACTCGAAGCGCTACATAGACAAAACCATGACTATTTCACGTTTTGTTGCCACTTCTTGCATATTTTTCTAGATTTCGAGTTGGCAGGTTGGTAGGCTGTCGCCTAAAATATACCTCAACCTCAATTCCTTAGTCGCCTCTTACGACATCCACGGAAGAAATGGAGAGTTCTCATTCTAAACTACCGGTGAAAACACGGGGAACTAAATATACCCCTTAATATTGAACATAACGCATTTGAACACCACTACTAACCCGCGCCTGTTTAATATCCGTTAATTACACTTTAAATACCAGAACCTTACATTACAGTGTGTCAAAAGCCATAAATTGGGAGTCTTGACAGATTTAATGTTTCAATTTCGTTATTGTAACGGTTTGGTCATTCAGCGTTAAAAGGGTGACCTTTTCGGTTGCCTTTTAGCTGTATATTTGGGGATATTTTAATAACAGGTGTGTAGATTGTCCTGATAGGGAATAAAAAGGGCTGTATTGGGGATTTGGAGACAGGTTGATAATAATATCCACCTTTAACAATCACGCCCGTGTTCCCAAATGGTAGGCAGAATACGCGAAACACGGCATAGATAAAACCATGATTAGTACACAGTCCGTGGCCTTTTCTAGACAAATTTTAGGCTTCAAGTTAGATAAAAAACAGGCCAAGTCGAATTGGACTTGCGCCCAGAGGGTTTCATAGCAAGACCTGCAAGTGCCTACCTCTTACCCATATTTATATCAATTCAAAGACACCAGAAAATCACGCTTTTTTGTGGGAGTCCCTTTGAAATATTAATTTTATCATATGTTTATTATTTACTAGCTTTCCGTCCGCGGTTTCGCCCGCGTGGAATTCGTTTATATTGCGGTATAAAGCGAGCATTCCCTCGGGAATATCTATTTTTTTCGGGATAAAAAGTACCCTATTATTTAATTCGGACTTCTATCTTTACGTCTGCAAAATTTCAAAGCAATTGCTTCAGTAGTTACGGCGTGAAAGCGGAACAAACAAACAAACAAACTCACTTTTCGATTTATAATATTAGTAAGGATAAGGATTAGTAGTTATAGCGGCAATAGAAATAGGTACATAAGTCTGTGAACATTTCAACAGTCCAGCTAGCACGGGTCGTGAAACATTCTGGTAACAGACGAACGGACGGACAGCGAAGTCCCAGTAATAGATTACCCTACGTACGGAGCCCTAAAAAGCGACAGGTTGATCGCCTCTCACGACACAGGCATAAAACTCAAAGTTTTTTCAAAAGCCTTTAGGCATAACATTAGACAATATTTTACGAGTTTTCAGTCTCGGTGGATGAACCTAAGCTAAAACTTAAGGTGTTTAGGTATTATATTTGGTCCCTAGGGATAAACTAAGTGGCAAAACAAGATTCCACACTCCGCCGAGTTATATAACAATCCTCTTGGCTATAATTAAAACACTTCTAGTTCTTTAAGAAATGCTGTTAAACTCCTAACAAGTTTTAACTGTTCACAGGGTGTATGTCAGTAATTAATGGAATAATAACTTTAAGTTACTGAAGCTGAAGTGAAAGTTTTTTTAGAGGAAACAACGATAAAAATAATAAGCGTATAGGAAAAGTACATACACACATACATACATATTCTCACGCCTGTATTCCCAAGAGGGGTAGGCAGAGCACATGAATTCAAAAATTCAGTGCCACGTTTAGCAACTTGAGGGTAACCAGATGGTCAAACGTGATATTGTGGTGACAGGTTGCTAGCCCATCGCCCACAATACACCAACCCTTTCCCAGAGTCGACTCTTACGACACCCACGGGAAGAAAGGGGGAGGTGCTTTAGAATAGGAAAAGTACCTAATTGATATTTTTTATACCTTTGGATACTCGGCGTCCATTGTCCTACATTTTAACTAATTACAAACCAGTTAGTAACTGTACATTGCACATGATGCTACTCATACGCGACGACACGAAACTCAGTTTCACAGTGCCAATTTAACAATTTTATCGGTAGAAGTGCCAGCTCAAAATAAAATTGACCTTAAAATTATTCAATCAAAAGTTAGATATTATATGTTATTAAGTACGCCGATACGTACTTTAAAAATAATCTAATAACTTATCAATATAATATCGCAAGTCTCTATAATGCGAGCAAAAGTCGTCACTTCTAGCGCCAAAACCGCTAAATTGGCAACACAAAGACAGAAACTCAGATTACCAGTAGCTTGGCGACCGGCAAGCCGTGTTTCTCGTGATCAGTATGTAACTAGTTCTTTTTGAGTTGCTCCATGCGCGGAAGGGCTAAAAGTAAGTCACAAAAAAAAAAACGAAAAAGTTGTCCGTTAAACCTGTTTTCTTCTCTTACCTATGACAATGATTAGCATCCCAACATCTTTTAGGCACTCATAACGCCCAAATTTGTCTTCACACGGCTCGCTTGAATTTAATAAATCCCCCTGTATGGGCCGGATGCGCCAGTCTAGCTCATAACATTCTCAAAGGATAAAATGAAATATTTCCACATTTTCCGCTCCGGGACACCCTGTAGTTTAGGCTGTATAAGGCGCGTGATTTTCGCAACATTGTTAATATTGGGGCAGCTTCATTGGGGGAAATGGGTTACTTTTATGATGACATACATCGGAGAGAGGGAAGTTCTTCATTTTTGAACCAGGATATTGAACATTGTGCTGAAGTTCATGGTCGTCGAAGGCTAGACTGGCATTCTTTCATACATCCAAATGGAGTGAGCATAGCATACGAAACTCTCCTCAGACAAAACCATGTCTATGTCAAGTTTGGTAACTGTTTTATTTAGCAAAAGCCACTTCTGGCCATCGTCTTTGAGTAGCGTCGTGCGTGAGGTACAGTACATAGGACAAACATACTGTCATACCTCTTTCACACAGGGGTAAGCAGAAACCACTTTGTTCCACTCGCTACTATCCTGACATACAAGTATCTATTCTCTTTTGTTGCATCCACATTCATTAATCTCTTCATACTCGTACATGCTCGTCGGTTTCGGGTACTTTTGACCTGACCTGTTTCTCAAACTGTAAAGTCATCATCATCATCATCATCAACAGCCTATATACGTCCCACTGCAGGGCACAGGTCTCCTCTCAGTACGAGAGGGCCCACGCGGGCCCAGTGCGGATTGGGAACTTCACACACAACGTTGAATTACTTCGTTGCTGTGTGTAGGTTTCCTCACGATGTTTTCCTTCACCGAATAGCTCGTGATAAAATAAATATCGAATTCGATATCGCACATAAATTCCGAAAAATTCAGAGGTGCGAGCCCGGGGTTTGAACCCACGACCCTCTTCTGGAGAGGCCACAGGTCGAACCGCTGGGCTACCACGGCTTTTACTTTCTAAACTGTAAAGTAATAACTGGTTTTAACTGGATAGTAACTCGTTTTTAACTGTAATTATTAACCAGTTCCGTCGCTTTTCAGTAGCTTTGTATGAGAAAGTCTTTAGATAATCCATAGCAAACAGACTGCGTACTCGCGTATGCTACAAATTGAAATTCAGCCCACGTAGCTCCTCCAGGGGTGAAACAGTGATTTTTACCGTGGTTAAGCTGGAGATAAATTATTTATAGATGTTTGCTTTTACGGAGTCGTTCTTTAAGCTACCGTACACTGGGGGGAGAAGGGATAAAGGGGTGAGGGTTTTACACGCTGCTGCTTAAATGACATAATTTTGTTACAAATGCGGATACTAATTTTCATACTCCGAATTTTTCGATTTTAGAACTCGCATCATTTTAGTATGAAATCCCATTTCACCCTATTGTTTAGGTAGGACGTCTTGTTATTATGTCATACATAGGTACATAATATCACGATTTTAGGGCTCAGTACCCCTTTGAAAAGCAGGACCCTATTAATTATTGAGACTTCGCTGGCCATCCTACTGTCACCAATCTATTATATCTCATGAACCGTGCTATCTAGACTATTGAAATTTTTACTGATTATGTATTTCTATTGCCGCTATTACAATAAATACTAAAATTAAAATAAAACTGTTTATTACGGGGCGATATAAATAAAGGTACCTAACAGGCAGACATTATAAATATTCACAGAACATTTTAATTTTATATTTTCTTTAACAGTAGATAGTTAAGTTAAAATAAGCATTTAAGGAGGCTCCCACTGCCATAAAAATTTGTAATTTTATTCAGTTTTTGGCACGGAGCCCTTCGAGCACGAATCCAACTCGCACTTGGTTTTTCTTTCACCTTAAACGCCGCTTTCACCGTCATCCTTTCACGCCACATTAAAAGTGCCAGAAGATGACTCAACAGTCTCCAAATACCCTAAAAAAACAACCAAACGCCGTATACCTTACCAGGGCATCATGAGTCTCAGGCAATGCCTTTCGGGAACCTATCCATTATTCATACCAATCCTTTTCAATGGGATAAAATGCTAAGGAATACCCGATCTGTCTTTGTCTTTTGGTACATGAGTGATGGTGACCCTTGGAATGGTGATGGATGAGCGTGGAAACGTTGGTGTCATTGCAGGATTAGGTTTAGATTTAGCTTCTTGAAGTTTGAAAGTACTTACACATTCATGCATACTTCACAACATTAACAATTGGGACAGATCACACGTAGATCACACGAAATATTCATCATCATCATCATCAACCTATATACGTCCCACTGCAGGGCACAGGCCTCCTCTCAGTATGAGAGGGCACGAAATATTGCATAGACCAATTTTTTTCCGTGTGGTGTCGGATTTAGAATTACACCTCTCCATTTCTTTTGTGTATGTCGTAAGAGGTTAACTAAAGGAATAGGTAAAGGTTACCGATTTTAAGCGAGATGCTAGCAACCTGTCACTATTAAGTATACCTGCCAAGAGTGCTTCCTGCGCTCTGCTTATCACAATTGGGTAAACCTACAGGCGTCATGAGTGTATGTAGGAGTAATAGTAGTGACAGGTTAGGTAGGTAGGTAGTGTTAGCTTATCTTCCAAAACTGTCCTTAGTCGCCTTTTACTACATGGCAAATGTACGTATGTTTTGTACATAAAAAATAAATAATTATTGTGGCAAAGATGAATTGATCTTAGGATAAGCTACTACCTAAGAGTCTCACACCTCTTTGGCTCCCAGAAACACCAATCTCCTAAACTGTATCGAGCCTAATACCTCTAAAAGTGACCTATAAAACGGCAACGTAAGTACCTTTTGAGCCCGGGACATAAATTTATAGTCAGCGAAGGTTGGAGCCAGTGCCACCAAACTCACCCTAAGATAATGCTCCGTGACAAATGGCATACGGGTTTGAAGATAAAATGCTTTTTAAATGGGCAAGGAGAGACTTACATAAGTGGGTCAGTGTACCATCGCGACCAGGGTTTGTTGAGCCACTTACCTATGTTTGTAACTTGGTCGTATAATACTAATCCAATAGCTGACATCTAGTCCGTCACATCGGTCATTGATTACACGTCTAAATTGCGAACAGTGGCAAGTGGCTCAACAATCCCTGTTCGTGACTGTACAAAACGTAGCCACGATTACGTATGTGAGAACTAGCGCTACCTATTGTCGAGTAGTAGTACTTATACTGTCAATTGGTGTCCTAAATCACGCTATTGAAGTTTCGAAGTTCGGTTGCATAAATAAATACAACCTCCACCTTTGTGGGCTTCGGTCTCCAGGCATAACATCTGCCTGGAGAGAGATCTCTCTATTGGAGTCTTTCTGATACATACATACAATCACACGAAATGCTACATGGTTGAAGCCATGGCACAGTGTAAGTAGTTCTCAGTTCACTGCGAGTCAAAATCCAATTGGTTCGTTACTTAACTGTTCTCCAAACATAGAAAGAATAAACATAGAACAATGAATTCATAGACTAACTAAGATTAAGCCTATGTTTCCACTGGGGGTTGGCAGAGCACACAAAAGACTACATACTCAAAACCATGACTATTTTACGTTTCGTAGCCACCTCAAAAGTATTTTTTTTTTTAGATTTTAAGTTGAGAGATACAATCGTGATAAGTTGTTAGCGTGTCTCAAGTATACCCCTTAACATACTGCTTTAGTCACCTCTTACGACATCCACGGAAGTAATGGAGAGGTGTTATTTTAAACCCAAAAACACACGGGCAGCTACTAAAACTGTGTCTCTTAATAATCGTTTATGTATTTTTCTAATTCCTCCTCTTTTTAACTAGTTAGATACAAAAGACTCGGCTAGTTCTGAGTTAAGAATGAGCTTTTTTTAAGCTCCTTTCTGTATGCAGTGTTTTATTTTTAAATTACGTCAAGTCAAGTAAGTGTGTGTAAACTTATCGTGTTACATTTTCACTGTATTATGAAGCATTTTTCGTTAAAAATTATGTCTTTATTTTCCCTCCTCTTCCATTTCCAAAAATATAATCTCTTTTTCCTGTAAAAATCCCATTAGGTACATGTCTGCTTAAATACAAGGAAGTTTCACCGCACCATACAACATTCAGAACTCTACTGTTTGCTGGACAAGACTGCGTGACAAGCGGCGCGGAAAGCGATTTCTCTTACCATTGCGAGTACCTGGCATCGACTGCCATTTCTGCCGGCTTAGCACAGCAAGGCCCGAGTAGAAATACGAATGAGTTATAGTCTAACTGTCACTGTCTAACTAGAAATGTCAGAAAAAGGTAGATAGTCCATCCTGTGAGCGTTTTGGCTCGCGTGTATTGCAGGGGTTGGCGTTGTGACTAAACACACTGACACACACCATACGTCACGCATGTTTTCCTTAACGGGGTAGGCCCATCAAACTATGATTATTTCAAGATTCACAGCCGCATTTAACATGTTATTAGGTTTAAACGTAGATGAACGAAGTACATTTTAGTCTGCGCGCGCAAGCGATCGCGAACAGGTGTGTGAGCGTACGCACGCTATTACTTACAATGGCTCAGTCGTCATCGAAAACA
>BHDV01071520.1:117706-130992 GCA_005406045.1 Adoxophyes honmai
CCCCCCCCCAAACTAAATCCTGGCTACGCCCGTGCTGACCCATGACGGTAGGTAGGTACGTATGTAAATTGTACATTGTATAACCAAGACCTAGACCGCTATCTCCAGTAGGTTTAACACCTATACGGATGTCATTCGTCGCGATATCTTAAATATTTATCTTCAGCTAACACTCCGATTGAACCTGTTATGAGCCATTCGGAGAGATTGTGTATGTGTAATGCTGTTTCTATTTTTGGTGAAACGAATAAAACCCGGACACATTTAGCTTTTGCGATCGACTTCGCGAAAATAAATGACGCTCGAAGTTTTGTTATTAGTTCGTTTAGCTTCACGGTTAGTAATGGTATGATGTCTATCTGTAAATGTCTACTACTAAACTAGTTAGCAATAGACTTAGCAAGATTGTAAGTGGTGGCTTTTACCTGGAAAAACAGCGCGAACCTACCCCCATCACGATGTCGTACGATACAACTAAGGATGTAGGGGAGGTAGGGGAGGGATGGGCACTTTTTCACTATTTATTGCATAAAAGATCAGATTTTATAGATAGTCAACTTTTATTGCCAATTCTTATTGCACCAAGTATCTGGCTAGATATAATTAAAGAGCTTCCTTAAAAATTACAATCAGTCTCAAAATTACGAGATATTTTGTAAACTAAGTCAAAAGTGCCCATTGCTCCCTACGGTAGGGAGGCTTGGACATACCCTGTGGGAGGCTTGGGCACGGCCTATAAATTACTTTGTATCCATAATGGAATACAAAAATTAGTTAACAAATAAAGTATTATTAAACTACATCAATAAAAGAAACCAAAAATAAAATTTACAAATAAAATACATCTTAAACAATACCTTAACTTGTCTGAGATTGGGTATAACCCATAAAGAACTATCAAACGTGTATTTAAAACTACCACGTTTGGTTTTATTGTATTGTCTTTTGTAGGTACTGCCAATTTAGATTTGATGTCGTCTAAAAGGACACTAGCTATGTCGTCTACTTCAGGAAAAAATAGGTGTTTCTGATCTTACTCAGCCTCTTAAATTAGTAGTGGTGGTTACCTCTTCTATGGCTCGTAATATTAAATCTTTAGGAATTTCCCGTCGCAAACCTTTCTTTTTTTAATTTAAGTAGTATCTCTCTACAATTAAAAGTCAACCAATAGTTAAAAATCTATACAGAATATAATAGGAGGGAGCATTGGGCATGCCCAAACCTCCCGCCCGTGCAAATGCCCATCTCTCCCTCCGTATACATTTTCAACATAGGTTACGGGTATTTTTTTTAATCTACGTATTTAGGCTTGAATTTCAGTTTAATTCATAGATTAGTAAATATACAATAGATAAATAATAAAAAATACACATACCTTTCATTAGTTTTCTTTTTATTACGATCCGAAATCGCAACAAAATACTTACTTTTACGAGTGCATAATCTTCAAACGTATTTGTGTTCGATAACTGACAGAAACAACAGATAGCCTATGGATGATCAGTGAAGCCATTCGGTAAATTAAATTACCAAATCACTAAAAAAATAAAATCTATTATCAAATCAGAATAAAAGAGGGGTGCCCATGTCTCCCAACTGCCCATCCCTCCCCTACCTCCCCTACCTATAGTAGAGACTTTTAGGTAATTAAAAAAGGTAAACAAACGGGAGCTGTCAAAAGTCAACCCAACTAAGTCAAAAGTCAGATAAGGTATGTGTTGCTACATTAAATACGACACTTTATATTTTAGTCGCATTACACTCCCAATTTAATACGACACTTTATATTTTAGTCGCATTACATTCCCAATTTAATGCGACTAAAATAGAAAGTGACCTATTTAATGTAGCAACACATATCTTACGTTATTTTTGACTTTGTCGGGTTGACTTTTAACAACTTCCAACTTTGTAATAATTTGTATTTTTTTTTTGTGTTAATAAATTTTAGCATTTAATATATTTGAATAATTATTACTTCCGTTTGTTTACCTTTTTTTAATTACCTTAAAGTCTCTATTATAGGTTACGGCATATTTTAGACTATAGTGATAGTAAAGTTATCTTTGAACTTAAGACCTAAAAAATATCTAGAAGCAGCTAGAAAACGTGGAATAGTCGTGGATTTGTGTATGTAGTATTTTGTATGCTCTGTATGCAGAACACACAAAGGCATAATTATGAGATAGGCCTACTGACTAAGCTTCAAAAAAATGGGATCATTTTAAAAATAAGTACAGCTAAGTCGCGTTTTAAGAATTCTTAAGTTGGCCGTTGAAGCCGTCCATCACATTGCCTGTCATTAAGCGAAAAATTCGTCAAAAACCCGGGGTTACTCTAAACCCATACTTACTCCCGGGGACGTCTTAATTTAGCTCGTAATTAAGAGGCCCGTCAAATTAATTACAGATAATCACGGTTGAAACTCTAGAGCTTTTTTTTAAGTTTTTTCAAACGCCGAGATGCTTTAAAAACCGTTGGTGAAAGTGAAATTAAAATGTTGAGAATTTAATTAGTGAAGGTTGTGAGAAGAATTCTTATTCTTAGTTTTTATACTTCTAAGAGCGGCCACATATACTCTGAATTCCGGTTCGGAATTTCGTTTCGATATTTCGAATCGAAAAAGTAAATATAATATGGATCAGCCACATACAAACATTACTTTTCCGTTTGAAATTTAATCTGATTCGGAATTCTGTACGATGGCTTATGCATTAAGAATATCGCGTTAGTATTCAGAACGTATTTGTGTGGCGTATTTACGGAATTCCGAATCCATATTTCGAATCGAAATTCCGAAACGGAATTCCGAGTAGATGTATGCGGCCACTCTTAGTTTACATATATTCATACAACCACTACTCAAATGGAGTAGAGAGAGCAGACAAAACATAACGTAGGCTAGGGTATATTTTAGGTGATAGGCTAGCTCTCTTTTCTCTAACGTGAAGCGTCTCTAAGCGTTAAGTTGTTGATTGCTTTGTCTATGAAGCGTGTCATGTGCTCTGCCTACCCTGTTTGGTAACATAGGCGATTTGGATTATGGTCCACCACGACCAGATTCTATAAAAAAAGGAGCAAGAACTTTCATAAATTCCGAAATCCATTAATTGAATTACTTATACGAAAAAAACTAATATTTCTCTTTCTCGTAGATTTTCCAGAGCACTTGAGTTAAATGAGATCAAATATGAGATTTCTGAGAAGGCCACGCTTCCCTGCTATCAACAATATTGGATGGGATAATATTTTAAAAGGCAGACGACGTTTTTTCAAGACATACATTATCCTTCTACGAGCGACAAATCACAGTTACTGTTGTGACGGATTTAGTGGAAAAATATTTATGTTACATTACTTTAGTATGTATTTAGTATATACCTATGCATAGGTCGCGTGTATGTTTTTGATTTATAACTTCATTGTAATCTAGTAAAAATTAGGTGCATCCAAAGATAGTACATCAACAACATAACATCACGCCTGTATTCCCAATAGGGGTAGGCAGAGCACACAAAACGCTACATAGGCAAAACGATGAGTATTTCACGTTTCGTGGCCACTTCTAGCATATATTTTTTGGTTTCAAGGTGGCAGGTACGATAGTGACAGATTGCTAGCCTGTCGCCTAAAATGTGCCAAATCTGTCCTTAGTCGCCTCTTACGACATCCACGGAAGAAATGGAGAGCTGTTATTCTAATCCCGACACCACACGGAAGCATAGACAGATAGGACATAATAAGCACAAAGATGAATAATTATGTCACTACAAAGGCTAATAATTACCTTTTTTGTTGTAACTTTATATTTTTTTAAACAAATTTAACGCTCTGTTTTTCTTATTTTTGACTTTTTAAGATAAAACAAGCAAAGGAAAAATTCGACGTATTTTATTGCAACAACAAAATAATAATATAAAATGCAGTTGCTATATTTATTCCCTTAGTAAAGTTGCGTCTTATATTTACAAAATAGGTTATGGAAATTTTAGGCGATAGGCTACAGAAAAATGTCAGTATTGTCGCCTAAAATCTTAACCTATATCCTTAATCGCGTCGAAAGTCATCCTCAAAAGAAATGGAGAGATTTTACCCTAAAACCGACACCGGCAGACAGTTAAATCTACATTTTCAATGGAACCCGTCTTAACCCGTGCCGTGCGCATCCCCAGATCTTGATGGATGCGTCGATGTGTCTCCTAATGCGGGGTAAGATGGATCTGTCCGCGGGGAACGGGTTATACCGACGTTAGACGAATCATTTGTTTATTTCTTTTTCGAATGATAGAACGGTGGATCGTTTGGGGTGAAACGTATGGATTTACACATGAACAGAATTAAAGAGACAAATGTCTCAATAGAAGGTACGTAGTAGTAGTAGGACGATACTTACTACGTCCAGCAACTTTTTGAAGTCTAATGTCCAATCAATTTTGAAAATGTAATGTCCGGACACTTATTTCTGTGTGGTGACAGGTAACGACTAAGGAAACAAGTTGGTTTAGGCGACAGGCGGTAACATTTAAACATTTTTTATTTGTTTTATTAATATACATACAACCGTGACTACTTCAAGCTTCACAACCACTTCAAGGACATGATCCTGTGCTCATGATGATGAAGTGGTCTAAAATATAAACCGTCCTCAAGCAAATTTTTAAGGTTTAAAGTGTGCACAAATAATAATGGCAGCCTTTAACCTATTGCCTTAGTCGATTTTTGCTACATCCACAAAATAATTAGAAAACCGTTACTTTAAACCCGACACCATTATGCACACATAATTATAAAAATATAGCTGTCCAACTAACATCCCTTGGCTTTTTACGTCGGGGGTTAAAAACCTATCTCATCTACGCTGATACAAAAAATAGGGTAGGTAATACCGTGAAAAGTAGACCGCTGAAACGGAAAATAGGTTTCGTCTGAAATGAGAATTCATCCGGACGTTATTTCAGTTTTAATGTAGGTAATTCGGCTTTTTTCGACGAACCTCCTCTTTCACGGCCTTAAGAAAGCCGATGAACTGTAAACTGTAGACTAATTTTGTAATGTTAATTAATAACATTCAATTTGTATTTTATTTTCTTAAATTATTTATATTTAGTTAGTTACTTCTAATCCACTAAATACTTTTTGCTTTAAGAAGATTAACAAATATCCATACCTTCCCCCGCAAAAACTTTCGCGTCAATACAATTAGTAGAAATAGGAATAAAAAGCAAGAATACAAAAAAAAATATTATTCAGAAATTCTCACAATCCCGTATTGAATACACGTGAAAATTTCAGCTCAAACCCTCGCAAACGGAAAAGATATCAGTAACGAGTATATTTTTGTTTTCATTGCAACGTACACTCAACTCGCATAAACCTGAAATTTAATATCGTAGTTGGTTGTGTTGCCGAGAGCGATGAAAACGGTAAAAATCCCATAAAATTAAAATACAAAATAAAATACAAATTTAATTTTCGAAACACCAGAAAGATTTCAACATAGAAAGAGTCTAAAAAAATCTGGATATGTGAAACTACTTAAATAAAAGCTCGTAAATTACTCGATTATCAGAACGAATTACGTTATGATTGTGTACTAAAATAATCCAGATAAAGGAAGCCCACTTCACTAAAGTGCACGGCTTCTTACCGTAAAAGGGGGTAATATACCCTAAAACTCCCGTATAACGCCCATCACTATTCCAAGCTGGCCTCCACCATAACCCTCAAGTTATATACAGGCTCTATACAGCCCAGTGTAGCCAGGCTTTTATCTTGATTGCCCAAGGTCTGGACTCGGCCAATTACTCCTAATTTTCTAGTGAATAATTGAGAGGTACGACATTCGTGCCTTACTGGATGCGACTTGCTGCCGCGAAGCCACAGGCGGCTGTATTTAGTTACAGAGGATTTGTAACTAGTGGTAGAGAAATAAGATTGTGTGGTTTAAAGCAAGTAACCGATTAGAGACCGTTATTGCTCATAAGTTTGTTTTAGGTTTTTTTATCTAGTGTAAATCCGTCAACATAGATATATCACGCCTTTATTTCCAAACGAGGTAGGCAGAGCATACGAAATATACAGTATATAATACATAGACATAATATACAATACATAGACAAACATTACCATTTCACGCTTCTAGGCTACTTCTAGCATTTTTTTTAGGATTTAAGTTGGCGGATATTATAATAGTTACATTGCTAGCCTGTCGTTTAAAATAAACCTTAACCCTTAGGTGCATACGGTATCAAAAATGATACCATGTCTTTTCACCACTCTAAAATATTTTTATTCTTTCTCGCCACCTTCTATTACCAGTATTTTGTTACCTTTGCTCAAATACTTCAAAGAAAAAAAAGAACGGTCAATCCTAGTACAGCCATTTTTATACTAAGTGTCAAAAGTTTGAATTGTGCGGCTACTTTTTGCAAAAGGTGAAATTGCAAGTTTTCATTTTTTTTTATCTGGCGGATCATGAGATATTTCCAATCGGAAAAATATGTATAAGAAAGGTTAGTATTTCTATTTATCGGGCATTATAGAAGTTTTTGTGAGATTTGTGTTAATACAATAGTTTTTTGAGTTTCCAGTTGGTATCGAAAATGATACTCCATGCGATGACGACTTTTTTTGTAGTATCAATAATGATACTCCATGCACTACGCTTATTTTTTCTACTAGCATGGTTTACAGAACTTTTTGAGTTTTTTATACTTTACCATTATTTATCAAGTAGTGTGGGCATGTTAATAAAAGCTTATTTACATGCCCAACATCACCACATAGGGTTTGTCTTAGAAAAGGACGTAGAAGCACTGTTGATTCAGTTAGAAGGTGGAAAAATATCGAAAGACAATGCCGAGTCCGAAGGAGATGATCTGGAGTTTTCTTAATCACTCGAAGACCTGCAAACAATTCTCGAGGTAGAAGAGACAACAGAAGAACCTACAAGTATAGCAGAAGAATTAAATTTTATAGAAAAACCTGGTTTAACTAAGATCCTCAGATCCTCATTTTATTAAACAAGAACAGGCCATAGACGAGTTCACAAGATCCGTATATACCCATAAACACACAAAAACATGAATTTAATTTATAGCTAATGTTTTGCGATTGTTAAAATTCTATTTTTGAAGTTTATATTTTATTGACTAATTATTTTAGAACATATTTTTTTAGTGCTTGCTCCATGGAGTATCAAAAATGATACAAAGTGTTTTCGTAAAAAAAAAAATATAAAAAAATGATTACGATTTTTTTTACTATTTTTCCTGGCATTCACCCATATTTCCCAACCACATATATTTTTTTTGTAAAAAAAAATTAAATCATGCACCTAAGGGTTAACAAGCGCGATCCAGGAAAACCAGAAAAAGAAAATATTTTCGCATTTCGGCGACGAATTAACAGATTAGCGAAGTTCATGAAATAAATTAGAAAGCACTCTTAATGTTCGTCTTAGCCAAGAAAATAATCTAACACTGCTGAGCCCGAAATAAATGGAAAGCGTGTGGACTAAATGAATGAAAAAGTCTTTTGTTTAATTAGTCTCCTTTGGATAAGTAAAAAATAAAATAAGTTCAATTTAAAAAAAATCGTTTTGTAATAAACTTAAACTTCATATTAAAGTTATAAGATCATCTTTAAACGTAGTGTAGTTTTTTAGACACATAGTTATATTGCCCAAAACCGTCGAGCATTATTTATAATAATATAAGGGATTACTGTAAATGAAGCGCGAGAAGTAGATATATGTCAGAAAACTGTGCCTACCCCGTAGCGAAGAGGGCGTGATGTTTATGTATGTAGGTATGTTTTATTTGTAGGTACAGACACATAACAAAGACAGATACATAATCCTAGAAACCTTAGTCTTCCACGTTAAAATAAACGTCGTGCTTTTGTAATTATGTCTGTCTGACTGGGAACTGCACTGTACTCATGTGGGAGCTAGTACAACTTAAGCCTTCTTATATCGAGTTGAAGCCTGTATTATTTATTTATTTAGTTAAAGTTCAACCGAAAGTCGATGCAAATGATTCTATAGCATTTTTGTTAGTAAAACTCGTCTGCTTTGTTACAAAATTACACTTCCATCATAATAAAAAAAATATTAAGACATAATTGTATTCGTCTTCAACTAATATAGTGCATTCAACTCCAGCAGGCATAAGCCGTGCTTGACCTGTTCCGACGTGCAGCGAGCAAACCTTATTACCTTGTCTAATCCTCTTATATGAGTAGTTTACCGCGTCACCCTTCGCAAGCGCGCACAGTGGAGAAAACGCAGCAGGCTTGTTGTTTAATTTTGTTATTATTACATGCATACCTACGTACGACTTCAATGGAAGAAATTGAGAGGTGTTATTATAGAATAATAACCCTTAGTATATACCCTTTAGTATTATTGTGCTTAATTGTTCATTTCTTATCGGTTTACACGCGGCTGCCAAAATTTTAAATCACAAAAAAGCATTAAAGGTGTATTGGAAATTGTATTCTAAGCTAAAAATCTGAAAGTTATGGTGAAACAGAAGTCTGTAATAATAACGTTTCATGACATGTGACACTTTCCCCGCTTAGAATACAAGCATGATGTATGAATGAAAAATTAACAGTCGACGACTTGATGACTATTGAACTTTGGTGTGATGTTCAATTTAATGGTTAAAAAATTAAGAACCTTACAGGCTCCGATGTGTCCTTGTGCCCCAAATATTAACAATGTTGTGAAAATGACGCGCCTTATTTAGAGCCTCTGTCATTTGAAAATCTGGCTCTTTCAGCATAAAACACGGATAGGTGGGTACAGAAGTTGATCACACAAAAAGTGTGTTCGAGCAACATACACATAGACATCACTCACAGACAAGATATCTCGAAACAGTTGGCCCAAGAGCGCGATTGCCATTCGCTCGAGACGCGCGTAGTTTTATGTCCATCCGCCAAAATTTATATCCCTACAACTATCGCCACGTGTAGGTGTGAAACGAAATTTTATACGTATTTCTGTGCTTTCAGTCTACTGTCACTATGTCCACTGCGCTCGTCTTCTCATTCCCCAGGATAACTAGGCCTTGTACTTTTACGGCGAAATGTTCTCGGAGAAGTTTTAATGCGATAAAAAGTTTAGTTAAACGAACATCCTCACAAAGGGAAACGCTAGGCTGTACGTTTATTTTAGCTAATTAGCGGTTTGTGGGACTGTTTCATTTGCGCGGCTGGGTCGCGGTTTCATTTTATTTTAGCTAATTAGTTGCTTTTTGGGATTATACATATTTTTATTTTAGATTTTTTTTTGGTTAAATTTATAATGGCCAGAATGTAATTATCAGTTTTTTGATGAAACTACTTAAAATATATTTCATGTTTTATGTGTTGTCTAAAATTTTTGAAAATATTTTTTTATCAGTCTGGTGGCTTACTAGAGTTACTAGACCAATGTTTATTAGGTACCTACTAAAAGACTAATATTCTTAACGGCGTCATATTATTATTTTATTTAAGATCGTAAATTCTAAACCGCTACTTAATAAAATCTAAACACTTGGTTTACTTACCTGCGACAAAAAACGTCATAAATAAACAAAACAACCGCACTTTTTCATTCCAAATATTCTTTAGCCCTTACAATTCTTCAACCCGAATAAAACGGCATAATTACTCCCAAAACTTTATCCATAAAATTAAAACAACAAAACTGTCCTAACTCAAAACGACGTAAAAGCCCGGCTCAGTGATCAAGATACGCCCTTTTACGTTGGTAAGGCATAGCTATACCTTTTTAACTGGCAACTTATTGCAACTTTCTGACTTTTGCCGGCAAGAATGGCAATCAGAAGGTCACAATTAGCTGGTAAACGAGGCTCGCGCTTCGCTCTGACACGGCAACGTCGTCACGCTATGTCTGTTTGCCATTACACTTCCCGCCTTTTACAATTGACGGCGGTACTAACGGCTTTTTAACTCAGCTTTTTTGAAATTATTAGTAAAAGGGACTATACCCCATTACTTAGTGAATAAAAAGACCGATGATTATCCACTGTAGTTTGCGTTTTCTAAAATGTGATGTTCACTAGATGGCGCTGTGTACGATATTAGGAATTTTTATAGTCTAGGTACTCTAGGTTAATTGATTTTACTTTATCTGAAACCTGAAGTGAAAAAGAAAACCTCAAGATCCAAAATTGTCCATAGAGATTGGTAAACAAATTTTCAAATTGAAACTTGATATTTTATACTTGGTATTATCTTTCAACATTAGTACGTTTATTATTTTTGAGTTACTTAGGCCAACAACTAAAGAGTACCATCACCGATATCAGACACAATAAACCTGCATAAATTTTGGAAACGGCTCTATTACTGGACACAGTAGAATGTGTCAGATATTTTTACACGCTCCGCCGTGGCAGATATTAATGCTGGTGAGCGTACGTATTAAATGAAGCAAGCAAGATTATATTGCAAACAATATCAATAATATCTTGGTGCGAAGTAAGTTATTTAGTTCATATAATAATTTCTATCAAAAGAACAACTCCTATTCTACGAATTCTACCAATTTTCAGAATTACTTTAAGTCCTCCTAAGCTATTTAAATTGCTTTCCTTTATTTGCAAAACGACGCAAAAGGAAAACGCTGAATCATGCATAGCTGCGCACAATGCCAAACGATACTGCGTAGATTTCCACGTCTCTATCGTCAACATACGTCACCAAACAAGTTTCCCTAATACTATAAATTGAAATCAGACAGACGTAATTACGATACTTATCTATGCAAAGCAATCAGGCCGATAACATTGGCAATTCCAGACACCTCGAATTACCGCTTTGTTAATAATAGCTTAACAGCTCCACCTTGAAGCATCAACTTCCCGAAACCGTGGCTCGAAACTTAATCACTGATAATGGAAACACACAAGCCCGTGACAGGCCGAACCTGTCACCGTCAGCACCTCTAACCTCCAAGCTAAAACGCAGTATCTTCAATCCCTTAAACACAACTTACGCCTTTTTACGTTGGAAAGGTTCAGTTTTCTTCGTGCCAATAATTGCTGAAAGGTAAATTTTATCGTTCGATGCTAAATGAATTTGGCTGTACAAGTGGAGACATTGTTTTTTGTCTGTGGATGGATCAAATGGCCTTGAACTGTATTGGGTTAATTTTGCTTTTATGGCACTGAGTTTTTATTCAAATGAAACGTAATGGTGCCTTTTATTTATTATGCTCAACTTTTATCTTTCGGTCCTTTCTAAATAATGTTATAACTACTTTTGTTGGTGATTTTTTGACGTTTTGTATATTCTGCTAACTCCATTTGGTAATTCAGGCTTGATGTTAATGTATTTTAGTTTCAGACGCACTTTTTAAACATGTATAATCCAGCACTTTAGTAGATATATAACAGTGAGCGTGTTTTCGCTTATTACGTTTTCAAGACGTTCTTTTTTAACTAACACGACCAAATACAACTAAAACAAAATTAACCAAGAACTCAAACAAAAAGAACCGATGTTAAATATAATGAAGTCAAGAAGCCACATAAACAAAGAACAAGAAATATCATTTAACAAGATGCGGTTGATCAAAGAGAAAAGCAAATAACTATCAAAAATTGAAAACCTCAAAATAAAAGCCGATACCTCGAGACAGTGGTATTTCTCAAAATCGTTAGGGTGTTCCAGACCAACCGATCGATGGTAGAATAGAATAGTCGACGTCGATCGATAGTTTCTACAAGATCAATCGATTAATCGTCGGTCGACGGTATACATGGTCGAATGAAAAAGTAAAATGAAATATAGCCGGGGTTAATCGATTAGCGTCAACCGGTGCCATAGACCGGCAATCAATCGATTGGTTAGTCGACCGGTATCTATCGATCAATTAAAGCCACCAGTACGTCTAGTGTGTTAAAAATGATCATACACTCGATAACGATATTGTTTGCGAGGTATCGCAAAATTGTATGGAAACTGAGACAGCGCTGCCAGCGGAACGTTTCGCACTAGACGTACAGACAAGTCGCTTCACTTCGATCGACGTTGACCGATGCCATCCATCGACGATCGATCGGTCTGGTAACACCTTAACAAATGAACTCCCAAAGGCGCAGCGCAGACGACAGAGTTTTGTGCGATCGAGTCTGCGCAGCAATTAATTCTCTGAATGGCGCGCTGACAGTTTCCACGAAACGCTGAATGGAAATTCCTGGAAACTGTTAGCGCGCCATTCAGAGAATTTATTGCTCCACAGACTCGATCGCACAAAACACTGTCATCTGCGCTGCGCCAAAACCCTTCAAAAACCAATCAATCCCACCACCACGTCCCGTTTTAAGATTCTTAATATTTACGCTGCCCTTTTGCCCCCACGCCCTAATTGTTTGATCTCATGCCCTTACCTGTACCCTTCCGGAAATGAATGCCTTCTTACGTGCGTGGCTCGCAAATAGCCCTTAACTGCAGATTAGGGCGTCTAATTGAAAAAGTGATTCAGAGGTGTGACCGACAATGTTTTCTTCTGTTTCTTTAGCTAGCCAACTTGTATTATTATTTGGGATTTGGCCGCACTTTCATTTGTCCCTTTGGACTCTTTTGTCAATAATTTTACACAAAGTTCTCTCGATACTCAGTTTTCAGTCATCTGAAGCGCTATTGTCTAACGCACTAAAAATCAACGTTTTTAATTTGACAGTTGAAACAAAAATCGCTTTAAAATGTTTCATTTCGAAATTGATTTTTGGTTCTATGCTGTGCTTCTAATTCTACTGTCTTTTTATTACTTGCACTCCGAAACGCCCCCAAAATCAGGACATTACGAATCCATTACCCTCACGTTTAATTACTCCAAACTTGCCACCAAACCTCACTATAAAATCTACACAACCCAGAAAGTAATTACCCAACTTAACCAACTTAAACAAAAGGTAGGGGCCATGTTATTCTAAACAATTGTTTAACTAATTTCCGGGGACGGTCAGTAAACAATTTTTTGAAGTTTACACTAATTAAGTCAGCGTTCTAATTAAGATTTTAAGGCAAAGGTTGGAATAAGGTTGGGTTTTATTTAAGGGCGATAAGAAGTTGGGTGTTGATTCTATCAAGTAATCAAGCAGTTGGTGCTGATAATTCAATTGTAAAAGACAGAAAGGATATATAACATACCAGTTCACTAGAAAACAAATTCTATTAAATACATACATAAGTACATACATCCTTACTAATAATATTATAAGTCAGAAAGTGAGTTTGTTTGTTTGTTCCGCTTTCACGCCGTA
>BHDV01071525.1:0-30596 GCA_005406045.1 Adoxophyes honmai
AAAATGCCGCGAAATGGTTCCAGTAAAGGATTGTACGGCAGTGCTTGCTTTGCGCTCGACTTGGTGGGGGCACTGCCGTGCCCCCTGATCAAAAACAAAAGTACCAAATCATTGAAAGCAATTATTAGGTTCTTAGTCATTCTAGTTTTAATTACCTTTGAACTGTAGTTTGAGCGGTTAAGAATAATCGAAATCAATTTTATTGAATTATTAAGATTTTGAATCATGGTGCGGGTTCTGTTATATTCAGTATTTTCCCGATGAAAAGGGCACTAGATTTGCACAATTATGACTTTATGTCGTTATAGGCTATCATAGTGGATCTTACATTGTTTCATTATTAAAAAAGAACATTGTTGTATGATGACATTAGCAAATTAAAAATTACTTTGCTTGTGAAAGTGCTTCGGAATTTAAGCTTAACGTTGTTCTAGACAAAAAATATTTTTTTATGTATACTTTACTGTGCAAGATAAAATTATACACCTGTCAGGGTTTTTATAAACAAGTTTATTTTGTTTCTCTTAGTTTCAGTAGTTAGGTATATCAATTTAATTTGAATATAGGTAATCCTTATCCTTACTTTGTTTGTTTGTTTGTTCCACTTTCACGCCGTAACTACTGAACCAATTGCTTTAAAATTTTGCAGACGTAAAGATAGAAGTCCAAATTAAATAATAGGCTACTTTTTATCCCGGAAAAATTGATGTTCCCGAGGGAAAACAAAAATATAGTTTGCTTGATAGATCGATATTGATCGATGATAAATCGATATCGATCGATGACCGATCGATAGATGATAGATCGATGGCACTGTGTGTCGTTTGAAACGAGAAGTTTTCTTATAGTTGTGCTTTATACCGCAATATAACCGAGTTTCACGCGGGCGAAGTCGCGGGCGGAAAGCTAGTATAGGTATATTTTGAAGAATGCAGTAGTAGCTAATACATTGTAGACATTATGCAGCATTGTTTTATGCCGTGTGGTGTCGGGATAGAATAACTCCTGTCTATTTCTTCTGTGGATGTCGTAAGAAGCAACAAAAGAAATAGGTTTAGGTAGATATGCTTTAGGTGACAGGCTAGCAACCTGTCACTATTGTATCTCTTCCACCTTTGCAAACCTAAAACGATGCTAGAAGTGGCTGCAAAGCATGATACAGGTAGTCATAATTATGGTTTTGTCTAATGTCACGTTTCGTGTGCTCTATCCACACCTTTTGGAAACACAGGCGTGATTGTATGATTGACGAGGATGATTCTTACTGTTCACATGTTTTTAATTTGGTATAATCAGATTTTTTCTTTCGCCTACGCGTTTTACAGGGCTTTTTTGAAAACCAGCATTCCTGCACCTTACTGATGCAGCAACTAGTAATGCAGAGCATCGCCAAGACATACTGTAATAGTTTTAAGGTTTTTTGTAATTTTTGTATGGTGTGATTTCAATCTTGTTCATACTCACCAGCAGCATGTGACGTGACGTCCGCGTTCTTACTAGCATTTATGCATATCTACAAATTAATGTTAAAAACAAAAAATACAATAAATGTTCAGCTTAAATAATCTGATACTCTTTGTTTTTTTATTTTTATTTTTGCGCACGCACCGACATAATTATTTATTATCTTAAAGCTTCTATTTTTCTTGTAACTGAAATGTACCTACTCGTTGCTTTATCAAGTCCGAGATAAACGTATTTATGATAAACTATAATGTAGCCACTCTTCTTTAAACTATATTGATAACTTTAAATCAATGATTTCCTATTAAGATATTGTTCATTTTTCAGTGGTCTTTCATTCCGTCAAGAACATCGATATGAATTAATAGTAAATATCAAGAATATACAACGTAATCGATTTCGCCAGCAAAAATATTGATATCGGTGATAAATACCTAACAAGTGTGTGTGTGTGTTTTCTTCAATTATCCATTGATTGATTGACCATCAAAAAAAAGTTATAGAGTGCGTTTCTTTAACTTAGAATGGCCGTGATTTAATCTCAAGATGGATTTGCCCGTGTGGTGCCGGGTTAGAATAGCACCTCCCCCTTTCTTCCCGTGGGTGTCGTAAGAGTCGACTCTGGGAAAGGGTTAGTGTATTGTGGGCGATGGGCTAGCAACCTGCCACCGCAATATCACGTTTAACCATCTGGTTACCCTGAATTTGCTAGACGTGGCACTGGATTTTTGAATCCATGTGCTCTGCCTACCCCTCATGGGAATATAGGCGTGAGAATATGTATGCATGTATGTATGGATTTGGCTAGGTTGTTGTTTGTTAATATTTGTCTAATCAACTCTTTGTCAACCGTAGTTAACTTCATGTGTACGCATATTTCGTTGGTGTGGTCACCTACGTCTTTTTTCACGTAATCATTATAATTAAAATGAAGTACTTAGTTGGCCCGGTTTTTCAAACTATCACTGTATTATCTCAATAAACATGAGTTAGTTGAAGTGGCAAGAGTGCTCGAGTGGAGACACGGACCAGTAAGCGCAGCGTAGGATGTCTGCCTGCAAGATAGATTAAAGATGCTATATGCAAGTCGCTTCCAGTCATTTTGCGGTTAACTCCATACATTTTGTTCGGACGACTGTAACTACATAAGTTGGTAGAGTTCTGTAAAAGTAACTATCTATGATATCGAGTTCGCTATAGTTTCAATTTAAAGTACTTACTTTTTGGTGTAGGTATACCTTTTTTTTCAGAATTATTTTAGTAACACAGATTTCAAAAGTTACGAAGGCACGGTGGGCGGACAGCTCAAATTCTAACTTTGTCTTAGATTATCTCAAGATTCTAGGCTTTGATCTACATAGTATCAAAGCAGTTTTGGGCGCATTTTAAAAGACCTTTTCTACGATTACGTTGGGGCCTGCCCAATTTAATTTCATTTTGGGGTTGACTCCATACATTTTACATAATTTAATCAAATTGTATAAAAATAACTATCTTTAATACCGAGTTTGCTATAGTTTCAATTTAAAGTACTAGATTTCACTATTTCACGTATCGTAGCCACTTTTAGCAGAATTTTAGGTTGAAACATTGTCGAATGGTATTATAGTGACAGGTGGCCAGCCTGTCGCCTAAATCATACCCAAACCTATTTCCTTATTCGTCTCTAACAACATCCATGGAAGAAATGGATAAGCGTTACCCTAAACCCGACACCACATGGAAAACATAAATAATTAGAATAATTGTGTTTTGGTTATAGATAATACCTTTTTTTCTATGTTTAAACCTAGAATTACGCTAAAATTGGTTTATTACGAAATGTGAAATAGTCATGATTTTGACAATGTACCTATCGTTTTGTGAACACAGGAGTGATATGTATGTATATTTGTCTGCTTGTATCAAAATCAACAAGCACTGAAGATCTATTAAAACACTGAATGACAACGGACAAACATGGTACACGTAAATCGTAGCACGCACGTCTAATTAGTTCTAATGAACCAAAAAGCAGCCATCATAACTCCTGCTATCTCCCCATCTCGCATTGTCTATGTTATATCTAAAACCGTCAAAATATCTTACGTTATCTCTGGATCGGCGCGACGCGTCAGTGAGGTATTGTGCTTGAATACAATGTAACAACTTGAAACATGGATCGAGATAGCATCGGGGATGTGGCGGCAAAAAGAGAACTAGTTAAAGCGCTCATATTTGAGAAAGCCGACGGTCGGCGAGCCGGGACAGGCTTTTGATGCTGTTCCTTAAGCGATACGATTATCCGTGGGTGTTAAGTAAAAGTGTTATTCCACAGCCTACCCTATGCAGTCAGGGGAGGTCCACTCCGCAGTTTAGGTACCATCGCGAACCGGGATCGTTGAGCCACTTACCTATGTTTGTATCTTAGTCGTGTAATACTAGTCCAATAGCTAACGTCTAGTCGGTCACATCGGTCATTGATTACACGTCTAAATTGCGAACAGTGGCAAGTGGCTCAACAATCCCGGTTCGTGACTGTACGCTCCGCCGGCGAGACCTTCTGATAGGTCTACGGCAAGCATGTTACTGTTGGAAGAGACAGCAATATTTATATCCTTCAACATGCTCAGGAGTTGCTATTCTGTACGTACTTACTTACTATAACTGTTCTATGACGCAGGTGCTGCAAACGATTGGCATATACAATCACGGGTATTTACCAAATAAAGCAGGCAGAGCACACAAAACGTGATATAGACGACAAATAAAAAATCTTCACACAAATAAAAAATCTTAGAATAAAAATGTTTTCCTTTTGTGTGCTTCGAGAATACTTGACCGTCGCGGTCAGAATACCTCGAATGTGACGATGATACTATGTAACGCAGCACTTATGACACCAATAAAAATCACCGCTTGGCTTGACCCCGCAACCGTGCTCTGTCTGATAGATTTCTCAGGGTCGATTTAACCAAATAACAACAAAATTTCAGTCTTGGAATAAAAACCACTTTTTTAGCAGGTAACATATATTTTTAAACACGAGTAAAAAGCGACTTATCGATTGGTTTTATGTACCGCAATTACGTAGCGCATCGATATTGGCAGTAATTATATTATTGTTATTTTGTCCAAATTAAGTTACTGAAAATAAAATGATTTTTGAATTCATGTGCTCTGCCTACCCCTCTTAGGAATACAGGCGTGACGATTTGTATGTATGTATGTATGTATGCGTAAATAAAAAAAAACTCATTTCTTCTAAACTAATTTTGTAAAATTTTAACCATTAACCCAAAAAGCATTAAGTGGACCATTTTTAGATTATTTTAGTCCCGTTGCATAGCAAAATAGGTAGCAAAAACAGTTCAAAATACTGGCTGTAGGTAGCGCCCTTAAGTGTTAGTGTTTCAAATTTAGTTTAAAAAGAAAAGAAAACAGGGTATAAAAATCATTAATTTTATTTAAAAATCAAAAAGTACTTTCCCGACACATAAAAGTAAGTACCAAAGTTAACCGGAGAAAAGATTAGCTCTGCCGCGAGAGTTTTCGGGTTCTGTTGGTGCAACAGGATGACGGTAGTATTGTTCGTAGATGCCATGCCAAAATAGTGCTCTTTCTTCATTTAATGGTCCACCGAGTCGTATAGTGTCTCCAAGAATCATGTATGGAGATCCGGTCGCATTCGTTGGGGGCCACGCTGGGAATGATGATCCTTCTGGTACTGGATTCCTGTAAGACAGTCAAATAATAGTCAAATTAAAACCAGACATTATTATAATTATCTTAAAATAATATTTCTTGTTCATTACAAAATAATAAATCTAGAGATAGAAATTTCAATTAGGAAAAAATAACTGTTGCTTAGAAATTTACCCAGTTACGATGAAGTTTATCCACAATTCCTGCATTTTTAATTTCATTTCTTGGTACTCTTCAGTTTCATTTTCTTGTGGAGAAGTCAGAACTGCGACAGTCTGTGCAGTGTGGTCAGCTCCAGGAAAATTAATGAGAACGCTCGGAACTCCTTCGACATCGGGATACATTTTATAAAACGAATATTCATACAAATAAATTGAATCGCTACCTGCCTCCACTTGCAATTTTACAGACCTTAATACAGGGTAGCTAACCATGGTGTCAGAAAAAAAGTCAATGTAATCAAAAAGCGTATAAAGACCCACAGTGTTGTTTCCAAAGTAAAACTCTTTTATTTGTTGAACTACTGCCTGTTTTTCAGCGTCATCTCTAAATTGCAAGTCGTGTGGAATGAAATTTGCTAAATTTTCATTCATTTGACTTGCCCAAGTATCAAAAAAAGGCATTCTTAACATTCCTTCCATATTTGCAAATCCATATAAAACTGGGACTTTTTTGTATTCGCCTTTTGTAATGATATTTACTGGTGAGTCGTCAAGAATCATTTCTTGGCCCAAGTCTTTTTCTATACACGGTGTAAAGTCCAAATCTGTGTTTGTATTCTCCATCGCCGATATATCAGAAAGTAGAACATCGTACGATATTGTTTTGTAAAACTCCTCTAATGCTTCTAAATTTCCAACATCATTAAAATTAAGTTTCCGAGCATAATTTTGTGCTGTCTTTATAGGGTCTATCTGTACACTCCAAGGTGTTAAATTAGATGCACTTTCTGGTATAACTTTGTTAAAAAGACCTTCTGCAGCCTTAGAGATCATCAAAAGATCTACTGCTGAGGCACCTGCACTATAACCTGCTATAGTGATTTCATCAGGATTACCACCAAACGACGCAATGTTGTTCTTTACCCACCGTAGACTAGCTAACATGTCTTTAAATCCCGCGTTACCTGGGATATCTTCAGTGCCCAGACATAAGAAACCATGTACGCCAAGACGATAGTTAATAGCAACTGCTATTACTTTTCCACTTTCTGCTAATCTTTTTGGTGGTAATTGTTGAGCAGAACCTAATATATATGCACCTCCATGGATGTAAACTACGACTGGGAGATTGGTCTCTTCTGTATCTGGGACGAAAACATTTGCAATCAGGCAATCTTCCCTCATATTGACATTATTTGCTAGTGCTGGGTTGTGTAAGCATGCGATGTCACTATTTGTGGCCTGGAATACATTTGTCCATGTGGGTGGAGCTAAAGGAGCCTGAAAAACAAAATAGGGGCTGAAACTTAACATTACTAGTAAACAAAATATTATTAACCAACAAAGGAAATATTTAAGTAAGTCATTTGGAACCTCAAAGTAAAACATTAAAAAAAACCCTCTAGAGAACTCACAACTATATAGTATTGCGTCACAAGTCTCTATGGATTGGACAGCTTAAATCTCGAGCATGTTTGAAAGAACGCATACATACATATGTCGTGACCGGAAATGAGTGGACGCTAAACGAAACGCAAGCACGCCATCTGGTGCCGACCATGGTATAAGAAGACTTGGCTGTATGGCTTCCAGGCCTTTGCCTTTTCCACATGAAAGAATTTTAAAAAGAACAACCATGGTATTTTGGCGCGCTTCGACAGTGTCGTGACGTTACCGGCGGGTCCTGGCATGAACACGCTTGCTCGAGACGCCAACCAGTAAACAAGTCGTCACGGAACTGTCCCACGTTTCGCTTAGTGTTAACATTGTGATTGTATTTCAGTACTAGTAAAACCTGTATTGTAATTAACGACGAACTTTTCATTGCACGATACCCAACACTGCCCACAAAATGTCTGAAAATTCCCGTCGAAATCCTGAAGCCTCCACACATACATATTCTCACGCCTGTAATCCCAAGAGGGGTAGGCAGAGCACATGAATTCAAAAATCCAGTGCCACATTTAGCAATTTCAGGGTAACCAGATGGTTAAACGTGATATCGCAGTGACAGGTTGCTAGCCCATCGCCTACAATACACTAACCCTTTTCCAGAGTCGACTCTTACGATACCCACGGGAAGAAAGGGGGATTTTTTTACTTTTAATATTTAAATTGTGTTTACACTCAAGAGTCTATTTATTTTGTACAAAAAATTTAATAATGTTTGTCAGTGATCTATTTAAAGCATGCAAGTGCTAAAATGCATATACTGTAGTGGGTTAGTAGATTATTGCCCGAAGATTAGGAGTCGCACCACTTCTCCATACAAACGTAGTCCCCTTTTTTCTCCGTGAATAATGACATTAGAACAAAACTTTTTTTTACATTATATTTGTATCTGTTGTGGCTATGCCCCTAAAATTTGCTTCAAATCGATATTCTAAATAAAAAAAATAAAAAATTTAGAAAATCGATAAAAGCAAATCGTAGGGGCATAGCCACAACAGATACAAACTTAATGAAAAAAAAAATTTGCTCTAATGTCATTATTTACCGAGAAAACAGGGGACTACGTTTGTATGGAGAAGTGGCGCGACTCCTATCCTCTTAAATATCACTTTTTTGCTTACTCACTCCGTTTTATGTTTTTCTTTTGCGTGTTTTTAATGTACCTACGCTTTTGGAAACTATTGGGTGTACTCTTGTTGTCTTTTTCTGAGTTACGTTTTGTCAAATTTCGATTGGCAACCGACTTTTTGCCGAAGTTTTACTTGGCAAACCAATCGCTGGTATATTATACCTATTTTATTTTGAAATGACCATTCCACGTACTAAATTGTCGACGTATTGAATAAACAGGACACGTTTTCTTTGTTGTGAAATTCAACAATTTGGTGATAAACCCCATTACCCCTACTAGTTAGGCCGAGCAATCTTAAACTAAATGGTGCACCCCACCCGCTTAATGCACTGTAATCGTACTGCAATTTAACCTTGCATTTTAATAAATTAGGTTAGATTTTATAATGATATTCAATATGTTGCAAAATACAATACCTTTGACGAAAACAAAATGGATAATATTATCTTAACATAATCAATGAGTTGGAAAAATATAAATTTTACGAGTAAAAATAATTATTGTCCTAAAAAAACTATCATTATTTTCATACTATAGCCTCGTTCTGCCCAATGTGCTCAATAAAGAACACTTTATGTTTAGTGGTTCCTGCCCGAAGTTTTTTGTTTATACTTAAGGATTCTGCCCAATGTTCTCAAAAAATCACAATTATTCAAATTTGCCGCCTACTAACTACAAGTTCCACATTTGGCGATTTGATGAGCTTGTTTTTGATTGGTTGAAATATTGGCCAGTTAGCAATCAAGGCCTTTTGTTTAACTGGCTTGCATTCGCCTATCAGTGTCACGCCACGTGTTAAAGATGGCGAAACTTGAAGATACAATTTTCAGTAAAAAATGTCTTGGGCAGAACCCATCAGAATGAAATTGTGCTTAATTAAGAACATTGGGCAGAAACCAGATGTTTATTTAAATAAGCTTGGGCAGAACGAGGATAGATTATAAATAATAACGCACCTTAAATTTGTGGGTTCCAGTTGGTGCAGTGGCATATGGGATACCGTAAAAATCAAATACTCTGCTGTTAGGCACTTTGTATCCTCTAACTGGTCCCTGGGCAATAGTTACATCTTTTGATTCCTGTACCCTCGCCAAAGACAAAGAAGCAAGGATCAAAACAATGAACACTTTACTAGACATTATCACTACTTCAGTGCACATCTTGAAGTAACCCAATAATTATGACTAGGCTGTTTAGCAGCATGACTTATAAATATTATTGCTTATCATTTTTATCATTACAGATTTATTGTATCATCGAAGATTGAGTATTATCATAGTCAATCTGCTACCTATAACGCATAATTCTCGCATTAAGGGTAGGTATATTTTAATATTACTCTAATCGAGGGATTTGGTTCCCCAGATGTTGCTGTAAAATGTTTATGCCGGATCTTCTAATGATAAGTGGTCTAGTCATAGTCAGGGCAAGTTCTGTGAGAAATGTTCGACGATTAGCCTGTATATTTTTTGAAAAAAATATTTGTCTATCTATGCCTTCAGAATTGAAAAAATAATCTCACTGGCCATCTACGAGTCATTCCGCGTAAGGAATATTCTTCTTTCATTATGATCAATGTCGTTAACTCCTACTTTACTCCCGTTGGAATAAGTTATTATTTCTGATATTTGAGCAGCGCCGGTAGTTTCGTCAATCTTGTCGTCATTGTATTATGTTGCCAATAGAAGAGGCACTTTTGTTTGGTTTTTATTAAGTATCTACGTCGGGTATTAGTACCTTGTTTGCATTAAATTTAAGCATTGTACTTGGCTTGTCTCTACGTGTGGCGTGAAGAAAGAAGGGTGGGATTTTTTTGTTTTTTGCACAGTGCCTACAAAATCAGAAGGCCCAATAATTATTTTAAACTAAGCTAAAATGAATATGATACCATATTTACATAAAAATAATAATACAACGCAATGAATATAAATAATAATTTAACAATATCAAACAATAAACTACTTAATTCTACCCTTTACCACCTACGTCAAACTTACTACAAAATTGTCAATAACTAAACGCGAGTACGTTGCACACGTTTCCGTGTCCTTGCACCTTTGTCGGCCCTTCCCGCAGTGCCGGCCGTGCCGTTCAGATGTATGCTCATTTGGATTTTTCGAGTTAACAAACATCATCGGTGGTCTGTGAGACCGCATGTAGGTGGTTACTGTATTATTTTAACAGTCTCGGAGACCGCTCGTAGGTGGTTATGTCATTTTTTTCACCTACATAATTTTGTTTATTTTTGTGAAACATGGACAAAAACGATTAAAATATAGAAAAATGGTTGGTAAAGGAGGTATCAGATGACAAGGATATGTCAGACGACGATTGTTTGTAGTGACGTGGGACCCGATTGAATCGGGTATTTTGTAAAAAATATGCTGCAACTACCTTGAACAACTGTGGATCTTTGGGAATTGCAATTTTGTTGAATTTGACGATAAATGTTTTCATTTCTCTTTCTCTCAAACTCCTTATTTTAAAGAAATAAATCAAAAAAAGGTTGATTTTTCAATTCCTCTATCTGTCAGGTCTTTTAATGTAATCGATTTTTGTGTTAAATCTACCAGTCTTGAAAGATTATGCTATATCTCAAGATTTTATCATAGTTTATGGTATTTGAAGTTCTAACAGTGACATAACACACAATTTTAGGTACATCATTTTAGAGAGGAAGAACAAAACAGTCATGGCACTGTCGCTTTGATCCTTAACGAGGTCTTGCCATAGCCATAGGCAGTAGCATTAAGTAGCTCCTTGGAATTGCGTGGTATTTTCTTTAGTTAAAACTCCTTGATCGCTTTCAGCCAATAGTACCCATATTTGTTGAGAAAAAAACTAAGTGGTTCTTCGACTTAATGGTTCGCTATGTTGTCATTTTCAGAATCAATTTTGAATCCTGGTTGTCGTATCGATGTGACATGAAATCAATTAAATTCTTGTGAAATAATAGTCTTTACTGATATCGGAAACTGATTAGTATACCTATCAATATTGATCTAATCAAAATCTTTATTAAAATTAATAACTATCATGTATTGTTTTAACCCCATTTATTTATTTCATTTTTTTTTGCCATGGGAACTGCTAATTCTAGTGGTAAAGAAGTTTTTCTTGGCTAAATGAGGTACATTTTTTTCAATTTCTCATTGTATTGACTTTCCCTATTGAAGGTAGTTAATGTGGATCATACCGCGTGCATTCCGAGAAACCCACTATTTTGATTGCAGTTTCCACGGTTACGATACGGCGCAAAAACTCATCCATATTGCGGTTAAACTTTAGGGTAGAACTTTTTGATTTTAGGGTTTTTGATAGGATATGATTCCAATTTACAGGGGTGTGAATATCTTCACTGTGATCTTTATTTAGATCGAGTTCTATCCTAAGAGTGACATTTGAGATTAACGAACAATATTTGAACAGAACTTATCATAGCATTTTGAAGGTAGGCACCAGTTTTTATTAGATAAAAATAGTTGCTAAACTTTCCTGTAAACTTGTCCAACATTTGCGTTCGTGGTCGATTTCGAGCAAACGCGGCAGCCATCTTGCGAAAAGCCTTCTCATACCCAAGTGATCATTCAAAATTGAAATCATTGAGCCATGTGAGATGCCTTTGGCTTCCACAATCTCTCTACTATCAAAATCCGATCGACTCAAACCGCATCGTCGTTTTTTTCAACTGTTTCCGATGTAGAGACCGCAACCGGGCATCCAGAACATCCAGCAACTTCCGTGCTGCTACTAATTTAATAAAGGACTTTTTTACCCCGTGTGGTGCGGGGTTAGAATAGCACCTCCCCCTTTCTTCCCGTGGGTGTCGTAAGAGTCGACTCTGGGAAAGGGTAAGTGTACTGTGGGCGCTGGGCTAGCAACCTGTCACTGCAATATCACGTTTAACCATCTGGTTACCCTGAAATTGCAAAACGTGGCACTGGATTTTTGAATTCACGTGCTCTGCCTACACCTCTTGGGAATACAGGCGTGAGAATATGTATGTATGTGAAATTTTTACCATGGAAAGTGATGATACAGCGTTCCCATTTTAAGTAACTACCGAAGCCTTGGTTTTCGTAATGGTTTTTTTCCGTAATCATTATCTCTTTTAATTCTTTAACATAACGAGCGGTGGTCTGTTATAATGACTGCTAAACACAAAATAAAAGACTCAGCTTATTCAAAATATATCGACAGGAGTCAACTGATGGTAGCTTTTTGACAGGAGCAGTATTGCCATTTCAATTAAGAAGCGGGAAATTAAGACAGTCACAGATTGACCCGCTCAGGTATAAAGAATTTAGATTAGATCAATATTGATATATGTACTAATCAGTTTCCAATATCGCTTAAGACTACTTCACAACAAGTTAATTAATTTCATGTGACATCGATAAGATGATAACCAGGATAAATCTGTAATGATAAAATGATAAGCAATAATATTTATAAGTCATGTTGCTAAACAGCCTAGTCATATTGCGTTACTTCAAGATGTGCACTGAAGAAGTGATAATGTCTAGCAAACTGGTCATTATTTTGATCCTTGCTTGTTTGTCTTTGGCGACGGCACAGGGATCAAAATATGTAACCATTGCGCAGGGGCCAGTTCGAGGTTACAAAGCGCCTAACAGCAGAGTATTTGATTTTTACGGTATCCCATATGCCACTGCACCAACTGAACCAGACATAAATTTAAGGTGAGTTATTATTTATAATCTATACTATAGTATGAAAATAATGATATTCATTATGGGTAAATAATTATTTTAATTCGAGAAAGTACAAACTTTCTACCTTAAAACCAAAAATGTTTGTTTTAAGTGGCCACGAAGCGTGAAATAGTCATCGTTTTGTCTATGTAGCGTTTTGTGTGCTCTGCCTACCCTATTTGAGAATACAGGCGTTATTGTATGTAGCTATGTTTGTGTGTCCATATGAAAGTTCGGACTGAGACGTCTGAATGCCCGTTGATGTCTTTCATAAAAAACGCGTTTCTTATAATTCAAAAACTACTTGTCAGATATTGATGAAATTAAAATAAGACCAATGGGAAGGCATTTCCAATAAAACAAAAAAAAATCGAAATCGGTGGACCCGTTTAGAAGTTCTGAGGTAACATACATAAAAAAAACAGCCGAATTAAATACCTCTTTTTGGAAGTCAGTTAAACGCCAGTCAGTGGCCATGAAACGTGAAATAGTCATCGTTTTGTCTATGTAACGTTTTGTGTGCTTTGCCTACCCCTATTGGGAATACAGGCGTGATGATTGTGTTGACACCTACCTACGTTATTTTTTCAACAGATCATTGACAAACATATTAAAAAAAAATACAAAATAAAAAGTCTCGTGTGTCAACACAATTTTAGTTATAGAAGTAAAATTGTTCACCCGTAAAACAACAAAAATATGTATTTTAAAAACTTTTGCTTTTAAATAGCAGACTGCGCGTTCTTTCAAAATATTTAAGCTATCCATAGAGACTTGTGAGTTCTCTAAAAGTGTTTTCTTAGATTTTTCACTTTGAGACTCGAAATGGCTCACTTAAATAACTATTTTTCCTTTGTTACATTGAACATTAAACTACCGTGAGACACACCCATGTTAAAAAAATTACAGATAAATCACGATTTTAAATCGAGTTTTTGTAAAGATGTCGAGCTAAACGTGAGTTATCCGTAATTTTTTTAACATGTCCTTTGTTGCTTTATAAGTTAGTAGTAGTATTGTAGAGTTTAAGCCCCTATTTTTTTATTTTCAGGCTCCTTTGGCTGCACCCACATGGACGAATGTATTTGAGGCCACAGATAGTAACATAGCGTGCTTTCGAAACCCAGCATTTGCTTTTAATCTCAACATGAGGGAAGATTGCCTGATTGCAAATGTCTTCGTCCCAGATACAGAAGAGGCCAATCTTCCTGTTGTAATTTACATCCATGGAGGTGGATATGTATTGGGTTCTGCTCAAAATTTACCACCAAAAAGATTAGAAGAAAGTGGAAAAGTTGTAGCCGTTGCTATTTACTATCGTCTTGGCGCACATGGTTTCTTATGTCTTGGCACTGAAGATATCCCAGGTAACGCGCGATTGAAAGACATGTTAGCCGGTCTACGCTGGGTAAAGAACGACATTGCGTCATTTGGTGGTAATGTCGATGAAATCACTATAGCAGGTTATAGTGCAGGTGCCTCAGCAGTAGATCTTTTAATGATCTCTAAGGCTGCAGAAGGTCTTTTTAACAAAGTTATACCAGAAAGTGGAGCTAATGTAGCACCTTGGAGTGTTCAAATAGACCGCGTGTTAGATATAAAGACCGCACAAAATCATGCTCGAAGACTTAATTTTAATAATGTCGGAAGTTTAGAAGCCTTAGACGAGTTTTACAAAACAATATCGTACGATGTTCTTCTTTCTGATATATCGGCGATGAAGAGTACAAACACAGATTGGGACTTTACACCGTGTATAGAAAAAGATTCAGGCCAAGAAATGATTCTTGTCGATTCACCAGTAAATATCATTACAAAGGGCGAATACAAAAAAGTCCCAGTTTTATATGGATTTGCAAATATGGAAGGAATGTTAAGAATGCCTTTTTTTGACACTTGGGCAAGTCAAATGAATGAAAATTTAGCAAATTTTATTCCACACGATTTGCAATTTGAAGATGACACTAAAAACAGGCAGAAGTACAACAAATAATAGAGTTTTACTTTGGAAACAACACTGTGGGTCTTTATACGCTTTTTGATTACATTGACTTCTTTTCTGATAACATGTTTAACTACCCTGCATTAAGATCTGTCAAATTGCAAGTAGAGGCAGGCAGCGAATCGATTTATTTTTATGAATATACGTTTTATGAAATGTATCCGAAGGAATCCCGAGCGTTCTCATTAATTTTCCTGGAGCTGACCACACTGCACAGACTGACGCAGTTCTGACTTCTCCACAAGAAAATGAAACTTAAGAGTACCAAGAAATAAAACTAAAAATGCAAGAATTGTGGATTAACTTCATCGTAACTGGGTACATTTATAACCAACAGTTAAAGTTTACTTGACTTCAATTTCTAACTCTAGATTTGAAAAACTTAATCCAAGTGTGCTATAATGAAACAGTTTCCTTTTTTTTATAAATGAAAGAATTACTGTTTTTAATTTTACTCTTATTTGACTGTCTTACAGGAATCCAGTACCAGAAGGATCATCATTCCCAGCGTGGCCCCCAACGAATGCGACTGCATCTTCATACATGATACTTGGAGACACTATACGACTCGGTGGACCATTAAATGAACAAAGAGCACTATTTTGGCATGGCATCTACGAACAATACTACCGTCATCCTGTGGCACCAACAGAACCTGAAAACTCTCTTGGCAGAGCTAGTCTATTGTCCCGCTAACCTTGGTACTTTTATGTGTCGGGAAAGTACTTTTTGATTTTTTAATAAAATAAGTGATTTTTGAAAGAAAGAAAGAAAGAAAAAAATTTTATTTTTAGGTCCAAACCATCACCATACAAAAATAACAAAAAATAATAAAAAATCTTACAACTAAAACAGTATGTCTTGGTGACGCAAGTGAACCGAAAAATTTTAATACCTGTTATTTTATTTTAACTGAACTTGAACCACTAACACTATCAAGGGCACCACCTACAACAAGTATTTGCGAACTGAAAAATACCTATTATTGCTCAGCTATGCAACGGAACTAAAATAATCTAAAAAATATCCAGTTAATGCTTTCTGGAACTATAGTTAAAAAATACAAAAAGAAATGAGCTTTTACAACGGCGCGGCGTTTTAAATCATTTTGTATAGATTTTGCACAAAATTCGTATCTTTAAATAACTCAGTTTTGACAAACAATAATAATTATCCTCACACAAAAGGCATTCTGAGCGCGGCGGTCAAGTATGCATTCAAAAAGCACACAGAATCAACCGCTTGGATGCTTGACCGCGTGACTCCTCTGTGTCTGATAGTGCAACTTGGTTAGCTAGCTCAGTGATGTTAAATATTAAATGCCAGAGTTGCAAAAAACAACAAAACTAACGGAATGTAAGTTAGAAAAAAAAGTTCACACAAAGAAAACTCAATTTAGGGTAAATAGTAAGTTTAATTCAAATAAATACAGTATAGTGAGACTTATCTTAAAGTAAATTATCGAAGTGTTGATTTACTTGCAGAAATGTTACCTAAAAATACGTTTCCTAGTAGGCTAGCAACCTGTGACTATTCTAGCTCTTCCATTTTTGCAAACCCAAAACTATGCTAGAAGTGGCTGCGAAGCGTGATATAGTCATAATAATAGTTTGGTCTATGTCACTTTTCGTGTTATCTGCCTACCCCATTTAGGAACACAAGAGTGATTTTTTATGTATGTATGTATGTGATTTATCTGTTGGTACCTCTGATATTTAGTTACCATCACCTTGAAAAACCTGTAATTTCTAAGTCATTTCGGATTTATTCGTGCCAAGTGACCAGACTGTACAGTAGGGCCACGCGGGTCCAATTGCCCATGTAAAAACAGGCAAAACGCTTTCTGTCGGCCGTCTGGAAACGTCGGGGTATCGAGTTGTCCGAAGCAGCCCCCTGGACCCGGCATGCTGACCCTGGAGCCGCGGCTCAATCGGGATAGCTATGGTTTTAAAGGTGATATACAACGTGTTTGAAAAAATACATCTTCATGGAATAAAAACGTGTCAAAAAGAGATAGAAAGAAGATTTCTAAAAAAGAACCGGATCAGGAGATTAGATATCGTCGCTGTTCCTACAAAAATCGCTATGTGCATTTTTTCGATTTTTGTTTTTTTATGCCATTTTGAACCTTAGGTCCATATACGTATGCTCTAAAAACGGCGTGAAGCTATCTTTATTATTTCTGCATATGAAAAAATAACCATGTGAAGTTTGTATGTCAAAATGTTCCTTTAAAAACTCCTTAAAAATAACTAAGTGTCACTAATCACATAGCAGGACCGTTTCATATTCATATCACGCGAGAATTTGGTCCGATATGTGTCTTTCGGAGCACACATAGCGAATTAATTCGATCGTTCGTTCGCGTTCGACATGTGTTTTTCGGCACATAGCGATATTTTAGTACGAGAGGGCTTAAATATTTATCGCTATGTAACAAATTTCTGTTTTTCTATGCGTATAAAATTCAGTTTTCACTATATCTTTTTAAAACTATTATCATTTCATGTACAAAATCACAAGGTAATAGCACAAAAAAAATTACTAACTTTCCATACATGGTTAATGAGGAAATCAGTTTTTTGTGTCTCCTGAAAAGTTGGTTAAAAACACATAGCGATTTCTGCAGGAACAGCGACGATATAAGGAAAAGGACTAAAGCAAAAGACGCAGTCAAACAAGTACTGGCACAAAAGTGGAAGTGTGCAGGACACATACAAAATATAAGAGATGAAAGTCGCATATTGTTACAAATTGGTTAGTATGACACAAAGTACGCAAAACTCACCGCTTGGCTTGACCGCGTTACCGTTCTTTGTCTGTTAGGTTTCTAAGGGTCGATTTAACCAATCAAGGAAAAATTTTCAATCTTGGAATAAAAACCGCTTTTTTAGCAGATAAAATAATTTTACGCGCGGGTACAAAGCGACTCATTCCAAAACTAAGTCTCACTCTCGATGGCGCTATCTATATTAGCAGTAATTAAATATTATTTTTTGTCAAAACAAAGTTCATTAGGGGGGACTGGTACGGTCGTATTTCCATACAAACGTAGTCCTCTGATTCCTCGCTGGATATTACCCGTAGAACAATAGTAAGTTTTCCGTTGTGTTTAAACCTCTAGAAACCAATTTTAACACAATTATATCAAAATATAAGAAGATAAAAACACAGCTATGATAATTTTTAAATATTTAACGAAATAAAAAAAAATAATCGGTTAAGTTTTGGAGAAGAAGTCGGAGGATTACGAAGAGTTGTTTTTGTGTAATTTTTATAGGTATTTTCGGTCCAAGCTGCAGTTGTCCTTATCGCACTCGACGTTGTGTAGCCAGGGCAGGGCGCGACAGCAATAGATTATGCAAATACCTATTTTTCAATTCCCTCGACCGGAGTGTTTCCTCATAATGATTAGAAATTATTGCAAAATTCAAACAAAATTATTTAAAACGCCGCGCCGTTGTAGTAGCTCATTTTCTTCCTTAAATAATTTTGAATTTTTTTTGGTTAATTTCCAGACAGCAATAAAATTGACCATTTTTAGAACATTGTAGTGCCGTTACATAGCAATACTAATGACAGTTTAAAATTACTGGTAGTAGGTAGCGCCCTTGAGTCGTGTTAGTGGTTCAAATTCAGTTAAAAAAGAAAAGAAAATTGGTAATAAATTAAAAATTTTACTTAAAAATCAAAAAGTACTTTCCCGACACATGAAAGTACCAACGTTAACACTACACTCCCGGACAATAGACTAGCTTTGCCAGGAGAGTTTTCAGGTTCTGTTGGTGCCACAGGATGACGGTAGTATTGTTCGTAGATGCCATGCCAAAATAGTGCTCTTTCTTCATTTAATGGTCCACCGAGTCGTATAGTGTCTCCAAGAATCATGTATGGAGATCCGGTCGCATTCGTTGGGGGCCACGCTGGGAATGATGATCCTTCTGGTACTGGATTCCTGTAAGACAGTGAAATAAGAGTCAAATTAAGAACAGTATTTCTTCCATCTTAAAAAAATAAACTAGTTTAATTTTTCAGCACATATGAGATTATAATTGAGATGAGGCCTGTGCCCTGCAGTGGGACGTATACAGGCTGGATGATAGTGATGATGATGATGAGATTACGTTTTCCCAATCTAGAGATAGAAATTTAAGTTAGGAAAACTTACCCAGTTACGATGAAGTTTATCCACAATTCTTGCATTTTTAGTTTCATTTCTTGGTATTCTTCAGTTTCAATTTCTAGCGGAGAAGTCAGAACTGCGACAGTCTGTGCAGTGTGGTCAGCTCCAGGAAAATTAATGAGAACGCTCGGAACTCCTTCCACTTCGGGATACATTTTATAAAACGTATATTCATACAAATAAATCGAATCGCTGCCTGCCTCCACTTGCAATTTTACAGACCTTAATGCAGGGTAGTTAAACATTGTATCAGAAAAGAAGTCAATGTAATCAAAAAGCGTATAAAGACCCACGTTGTTGTTTCCAAAGTAAAACTCTTTAATTTGTTGAACAACTGCCTCTTTTTCAGTGTCATCTTCAAATTGCAAATCGTGTGGTATGAAATTTGCAAAATTTTCATTCATTTGACTTGCCCAAGTGTCAAAAAATGGCATTCTTAACATTCCTTCCATATTTGCAAATCCGTATAAAACTGGGACTTTTCTGTATTCGCCCTTTGTAATGATATTTACTGGTGAATCGTCAAGAATCATTTCTTGGCCCAAATCTTTTTCTACACATGGTGTAAAGTCCAAATCTGTGTTTGTATTCTCCATCGACGATATATCAGAAAGTAGAACATCGTACGATATTGTTTTGTAAAATTCATCTAAGGCTTCTAAATTTCCGACATTATTAAAATTAAGTTTTCGAGCATGATTTTGTGCTGTCCTTATAGGATCTATCTGTGCACTCCAAGGTGCTACATTAGCCCCACTTTCTGGTATAACTTTGTTAAAAAGACCTTCTGCAGCCTTAGAGATCATTAAAAGATCTACTGCTGAGGCTCCTGCACTAAAACCTGCTATAGTAATTTCATCAGGATTACCACCGAACGACGCAATGTTGTTCTTCACCCAGCGTAGACCGGCTAACATGTCTTTCAATCCCGCGTTACCTGGGATATCTTCGGTGCCCAGACATAAGAAACCATGTGCGCCAAGACGATAGTTAATAGCAACTGCTACTACTTTTCCACTTTCTGCTAATCTTTTTGGTGGTAATTGTTGAGCAGAACCCAATATATATCCACCTCCATGGATGTAAATTACAACGGGAAGATTGGTCTCTTCTGTATCTGGGACGAAGACATTTGCGATCAGGCAATCTTCCCTCATGTTGAGATTAAAAGCAAATACTGGGTTTTGAAAGCATGCGATGCTATTATCTGTAGCTTCAAATACATTTGTCCATGTGGGTGGAGCCAAAGGAGCCTGAAAAAAAAAATTGGCTCTTAAACTTCACATTACAACACGATTACTAACCAATAGCCGCATTCAATCTGGCTGAACGTTGAGTCGCCGCATTACAAAACGGCGCTGTTTTGCAAAACGGCTAGGCGCAATGTAAAACGGCGGATTTTACAATCCGCCTTCGACATATATATATGTAAAACTATAGTATCTTCTTAGTTAAGCTGAATGGTGCACCCTACCCACTTAATGCACTAAAATCAAACTGCAATTTTAACCTTGCGTTATAAAATTAGGTTGAATTTATTTAAGTATACCATTCAAAATGCTGCAAAATAAAGGCAATCCAATCAATACCTCTGATGAAAAAAAAAATGATATATTAACTAAAATCTCTGTTAAAACTTGGCTCAGTAATTTATCAAATCATTAGTGCGGAAATGATATCAATGCGGAACGATGAGTCGGGAAATAAAACTATTGTGAAAAATAATAAATAACAAGTTTGATGTTTATGTAATGAGAAATTTTATTGAAGTGATTGACATTGTGTTCTATGTACACAAACAAACTTTAAATTCAAACATTCAAAAATTGACATTGTAATGTACTAAAAAGTATAATACAACAAAAACTTTGCCGTATAAAAATATTTTGCCAAATATATTTCATCCTTATTTTCATACTCTCAATTATTAAAAAATAACTTACCCTGAATTTGTGCGTTCCGGTTGGTGCTGTGGCATATGGGATACCGTAAAAATCAAATACTCTGCTGTTAGGCGCTTTGTAACCTCTAACTGGTCCCTGTGCTATAGTTACGTCTTTTGATTCTTGTGCCGTCGACAAAGACAAACAAGCAAAGATCAAAATAATAACCACTTTACTAGACATTATCGCTACTTCAGTGCACACCTTGAAGTAACGCAATATGACTATGACTGTTTTGGCAGCATGACTTATAAATATTATTGCTTATCATTTTATCATTACAAATTTATTGTATCGTCGAAGATTGAGTATTATAGTCAATCTTCTATCTAGAACAGAATGATTCATACTGTAAAATATGACTAATTGAAATAATATTTATTTATTTATCTGGAAAAACCCATCAAGCTTCCTTCAGTACCGCAACAATGCTTCAAAAAATAAAAATTACCAATATCTACTTTGATATTATGTGCACGACTATTATTTACTATACCGGAAATATTTTGATAGCGACTGGCTATCAAGGCCATGGTTTTACTGTTATCATAAACAGTTGAAATTTTCAACGTATCATGAACAGTTTCAAATGATTCCCAATTCAAACCATCACAACATTCTCTTATAATGCTCTTAATTGTAAACGAAGCAAAATAAATTTCAAATTACAGTGAACGTATTTAAAATAAAAGTCGTCGTCATAAGTATAATTCGAAAAACGTACGTAACGTAACGTGAAGAACAGCTGAATGCACTCACGGCTACGAAAGGATCAGATTCCTTTTAAATTTATAAGGAAACCGATCACTACAAACAGTCATGTTTTCCTGAAAAATATTTTGAAAGATATAATCATCTTGCCCTATGTCCATTACTTTGGTTAAGAGCGTTAAGAGAGGTTTGGTACACCGACACGCAAGATTTCTTAAGACAGTCACGTGTCATTTATTTAAGTAAATTGTTTTTTTTACGCCATATTCTTCAGAGCATGTGCTTATATAAAAAAAAAAAACTTATACGAAATGATGCCTTCTAATTACCAGGGGTCGGAATTGTCATCGCATGGTCCGATGAAAGAAAACTATGGAGTCAATATTATAACTAAACTTTAATTCATATTCATACTCATACTCACTAATTTTCAAAGTCCAATTAAATAATACGTTGCCCCTTGTGCAGGTTGACAGATTAAAAATGTTAATCGAAAATTAATCTTACTGAATTTAATTTTGAAATGGACAATCCACATGCCATACCTTCTCAAGATTTTGAGGCGCTCATTCCTGTATCTACAAGCTTTATGAATATTGGAAACTAGATGCACATTATAAAAGTAATGTTTTATTTTACTTTATTTTTATTTACAATATAATTTATTTCTACTAACACAATTTATTTCATTTATAATTTAATTTCGTTCTTAATGAAATGAATGAGTATGAGTATAGTTTACATAACAATTTAATTTTAATATCGACTACATAGTTTTCTTTCATCGGTCCATGCGATGATAAATCCGACCCCTGCTAATTACTAATGGTGTTTCACTATCAGAGGTTGGACGAAAAGTAGCTGGAATTAAAATTTGTTTGACAAGACGTCAATCCCTGCTTCGCGCATTTTCAGTTATATCTTGAAGATTTGCTTGAAGGTTGGCAGAAAGAGATCCCTTTTGGGATATGTTCGCCTTTGTACTTATGTTCTGTTTTGTTTGTTATTTTCTCATGATTATTTGTAAGTACAATAAAGAGTTACATACATACATATACATACATCTTATCAGTGTCACTTTAACGACATCAGTGTAAGAAAATGTGATTGTCACCCTTACAATTAAATCTGAGTACTGTTTAATGACACAAGGAAGTCAAATGAACAATTTTCCAGACATTATTACTATTGCAAAACCCAACCTAGAAACGATTATTTGGGATTATTATATTTGGTATTATCAAAGGCTACTACTGCCTGGATTGTTTACAGTGAAAACCCATCAACTCTGTAAAGTCTAGTTGTCCGCAATATAATCTTATCTGTCTGACTAGACACACTAAAATCAGAACAAGTGATAGATGGAATAGGCGATTACTAAAGTGAATTTACCAGCGAAAGTGAAAGACAACCACTTGGATGAGTCAAATTGTTTGAAGTACGTGGACGTAAAGAATCAATTTTATGTCATCCCTTACTTCCAAAATTGTATTTACCGTTAAGGAATAGTTTAACCTAATAGTTTTGTGGTATCGGGTTTAGAATAACACCTCTCCATTCCTTCCGTGAATGTCGTAAGAGGCGACTAAAGATATAGGTTATGGTACATTTTAGGCGATAGGCTAGCAACATGGTCATTACCTATATTGTACCTGCCATATTAAAACCAAAAAATATCTGCTAGAAGTGGCCACGAAACGTGAAATAGTCATCGTTTTGTCTATGTAGCGTTTTGCGTGCTCTGCCTATTCCATTTGAAAATACAGGCGTGTGTATGTATGAATAGTTTAATCAAAAAAGGTATCTGAAAACTATTTACCATTAATTTCAATTTTCTTTCATATATTTTTTTATTAAGTACTTTTGTAAAAAATACTGTAAAAAAAACTGCTTGCTTTCCTAATCCTATCTAAATGACCTGCACGGTTCAGACTGCTGCATAAACCACAAGTAAATTTCTATAAGATAATCATAAAAAAAATAATGAAATCTTATCATTATCACCCACTTAAGGACAGGTGTTCGCTAAATAAATCATTTTGTGATAAAAAAAAACCAAAGAACAAAGTCCATCTACTTAATTAAATAATGTGTTTTAAGTGTTTTTCTTAACTTTTTTAACGACGATAAAATAATAGATGCCGCATTAAAATCACAGATTCTGCTGAAGACGGCAAGCACCCTGATGATGATGACATTGATCCCATGGCTAAAGGCCCGGGAACTGCTATAATTACCATTTGCTACCATTTGGACCAACGCTCTCGCTCCGCCGTGAGGGTTTTTTGGAATTTGAAGAAGCCAGCAGGTGACCCTCACGACGACAGCATTCTGACAAGAAGACTAGCAAAAATCTAAGAATAATACAAATAAAATTATTTCATTAATTTTGCATCAATATTAAGGTTGATAAAATATCGCTTCAGGCTTCAACACTGTAGAGGAGAAGAGACAGAGTAGATTTCTGATGGAGCTCTCAAGCCATATTAATGTGCTGGCAAAAAACTGAAGGCTACAAAAAGCATTACTATCTCCAATGTAAAGACACTAAGCATACCTGTACGTGCTATAATACTCAGGGACTAACAGAAGAGTGGATAGAACACTAAGGACAGGATATTTTTTCCAAAAATCTCATCTACTCTGAACAGTAAACAGCTAACTTGAATAACTCGAAAGAATAGTGTCGTAAGTATTTCCATAATTTAAATAATGCTAAAAATATCTCACTAACTCCTACCCATGGAGAGAGCTTACAATGTGTATTGAAAGATTATCACTTAAACTTCTAATTGGCACAGGACTGAATGACCCAGCAATAGCTCATATACCTGACAATACAAAATGCTTATTTATTTAAATATAAGACACAAAACATGCGCTCATGAAAAGGTTGTCTTAGATTTCTTATTGATCCCATTATTTATTAGATCACAACTTGGTATCAATGGGACTAACAAGAAAATGTATCCATATCCATTCCTAATAAAAACTGTCTATAAGTATCCCATCAAAAACATTCTGTAAAAAATCTACCCAAGTCTCGTTGAAGCTGCTTGTTTATCTCTAAAAAGTAATGAAATCTAGACATAGTTGTGCCAAGTCTAAGGTTCCTTACTGCGATTTCTTTATTATTATAGTTAAAGTTGTGTGCCTTGGCCGTTGAACATTTTTTATACGTTAGTTAGTGGGTACAAGTAAATTTTGTTAACATGTAATGTTGCAACTACCTTGTTTGTTACGCGAGATAATAGCCCATACTGGTATGGGTAATTGGTATAAAGTGTTCAACAGCCAAGTCACACAACAGTAACTATAATAAAAAGAAATCGCAGTAAGGAACCTTAGACTTGGCACAACTATGTCTAGATTTCATTACTTTTTAGAGATAAACAAGCAGCTTCAACGAGACTTGGGTAGATTTTTTACAGAATGTTTTTGATGGGATTTCACTTCTTTTTGTAGAAACGTGAGCATATTCATTAATTATGTTAGATTTTCTTATTTTACACAATCATTTACTTATTTTTGCAAATTATCTTTCTTTTCTTTTTTCCGGTTTTGATCTCGTACAGTAGGAACAGTTTTTCGTATTGCCCATTCGCGGTCCTTAAATTTGAAAATGTGTCTCTCTACGCTGGATTTTTGCAATTACAGTCGATTTTTTTTATGTACCAGAGCAGCTCAGGGTCTTCATCAGATACTTCAGACCTCAGATTTTTGACATCAAATGAAGCGACCCACTAAGTTGAATATTTTTTGTAAAAGAAGTGTGTCGATCTCTATAGTAGTTTGGTTGGGCTCTAGTGTTTTCACCAGGTACTCCAGATCTTCGATTATCCTAGTTTTTACATTTTTCCCTTTATATAGTCGTTAATCCCTAACCATGTACCAAATTTCAGCTCTCTGAGTTAACGGGAAGTACCAGTTCTATTTTGATGATCATGAGTGAGTGAGTGTCGAAAATGCGAAACTTTGCTTTCGCTTAACTTCGGAACTGAATTACCTACAGACTTGAAATTTTGGATTTTAAGTATGTGGTTATAGCTCGCTAGATGACGAAAATTTCAGCGTCCTAGTATTATCCAGAGGTTCTCAAATAGGGGCCTGAAAATGCCGCGAAATGGTTCCTGTAAAGGATGGTACGGCAGTGCTTGCTTTGCGCTCGACTTGGTGGGGGCACTGCCGTGCCCCCCGATTCTGGCGGTTTAGGTACCTACTTAACTAAAAGTAAACAAAACAAAATTTATGTCAGATTTGACAAGATAATGAGGTTTATTGATCTGATGAACGTTAGCGTTCTTATTCTAAAGGTTTCTGGTGTACCGAAACTAAGGCATTAACAGATTTTTTTTTATTGTTTCCTTCCTTTGCTAAACTAGTTGAACATCCGATAAAATTTGGGTAGTAAAAAACCTTCTTAACCTATCAAATCTGACATAAAGTTCGTTTCATCATCATCATCATCATCAGCCTATATACGTCCCACTGCAGGGCACAGGCCTCCTCTCAGTAAGTTCGTTTACTTTTAGTTAAGTAGATAGAGTATAGTCGTTTTCGACTATTAGGCTAAGCGCGCACTACGATTTTTTGTCGCGCGACAATTTTGTCGCAGAAATGCAACGTAAGGGTTTATATATTATGTCATCGCGCGCACTATGATGAAAAAATCAGTATGGACAGCGCTATTTTTAAATCGTGTCGCACGACAAAAAGTCGTAGTGCGCGCTTAGCCTTAAGGATCTAATTAGTAAATGTTTTTAATTTGGGAATTACTTAAAAGATATAGTCAAGGAACGTTTACTTTATTGTTAAAAAAATATTCAAACTTAGTTTCTATAGTACATTTTTTCCTCTTTTGAAGAATGTTATGACAGTGCAAATAAATCTGACGATGACATTTATTACTAAACTTGGTTTTAGTAAGTACACGTAAAATTACGTAGTTGTTGCGTTACATTGCGTTGGACATAATATTACAAAATAAAATTAAACGTAAATAGTGCATAAAATAGTTAATATTAATACCATGCTTCCAGGGAATATTATAGTAGAACCATCACCCGCAGGATCTTCAACTTCTTTGGGAGGCTCTGGATGACGGTAGTATCGTTCGTAGATGTCATCCCAGAATTCTGCTCTTCGCATATTCAGGGATTCACCAAGTTGTATTGTTTCTCCAATGATCATGTACGGTGATCGGGTAGCATTCGTTGGCGGCCATATTGGAAATGATGAACCTTCTGGCACTGGATTTCTGAAAACAGATATTTCGATTTTTTTATGTTTTACGTATACATTTTAGGTTACATAGACAAAACAATATTTTACGTCTCTGAGCCACTTTTACAATCATTTTCAATTTAAAAATAGGCGAAAGAGTTAAAACAGTGACAGTAGGTTGCTAGACTTTTGCCAGAAGTTTAGTTAAATCTATTTCTTAAGTCACCATTACGACAATCACGGAAAAAATCAGGAGAGATTGTAGACACATTAATTATGTTACTTTTTTAACTCATCAAACGCCATAAGTATAAGAAATGGTTGTGTATACCACATATTTTTATAAATAGTGTAAAATATTGTAGCGACGCTAGCACCACCTATCGTTTAATAGTAATACTTCTTCCACAAACATCGTCTACTGTTTAAGTGTACTAAATAGTACTAACGATGATTCAGAGATCGGTTGCATAAATACAGCTTGCAACTTCCACTCTGTGAGTGGACTTCGGTCACCAAGCATAATATCTACTTGGAGAGAGATCTCTCTATTGGAATCTTTGGACTTGATTTTCTTAGCTTTACTAAGTATAAGCTACGGTATACTTACTAAAAATTGAGTTGCTTACCCAGTAATAATAAAGTTCAGCCACAATTCTCTTATTTGTGTCCTCATGAGTCTGTATTCATCAGTGAAGTTTTCTTCTGAAATGTCTTGTATCGCCTGATCTAGTATAGCTTCAGTTTGAGCACAGTGATCAGCTCCGGGAAAATTTACCAAAACATCTGGTACACCATCAACAGGGAGAAACTTCTTATAAAACGTATATTCATATAAATATATCGAACCATGACCTAATTCTTCTTGCAATTTTACAGACCTTAAAATCGGATAAGCAAAAAATACATCTGAGAAAAAATCTATATAGTCAAACAGAGTATATAGACCAACATTTTGGTCACCAAAATAAAATTTCTTAATTTCTTGGGCAACCGCTTCTTTTACACTAGCGTCTTCAAATTGTAGATCTCGGGGTAAGAAATCCTGAAAATTTCTATTCATCTCACTTGCCCAAGCATCAAAACTCGTCATTCGAAACATTCCCTCCATATTTGCAAATCCATATAGTACAGGTACTTTTCTGTAGTCCCCTCGTTTTATTATATTCACTGGTGATTCGTCAAGCATTATTTCCTGTCCCAAGTCTTTTTCTAAACAGGGTGCAAATTCGAAATCAGAGTACGTTCTAGTCATTATACTTATATCTGAATGCAATAACTCGTAAGACGCTGTTTTGTAAAACTCTTCTAAGGCGACCAAATCGTTGACATTATTGAAATTCAGTGTACGTGCATAGTCTTGTGCAACTTTTATGGGATCTATCTGTACACTCCATGTTCCAACATTGGCGCCGCTTTCCGGTATGACTTTATTGAAAAGTCCTTCTGCTGGTTTAGAAAGCATCAACAGATCAGCTGCTGCTGCTCCGGCACTATAACCTGCCAGTGTAACATCATCTGGGTTACCACCAAATGCAGCGATATTTTGCTTCACCCATCGTAATAACGCCAACATATCTTTGAGCCCTGCATTCCCTGGAACATCTTCGGTACCCAGACATAAGAAACCATGTGCTCCGAGTCGATAATTAAATGTTACAGCTATAATTTTTCCGCTTTCAACCAGCGGTTTTGGTGAAAAGGATTGACTGTAACCTAAAATGAATGCACCTCCGTGAACTATAACGAGAACGGGAAGGTTTGTTTCTTGGGTGTCTGGAACTAGTACATTAGCCACTAGACAATCTTCTTGCGCATGTAAAAGTCCGAGTGTAAAAGCAGGATGTTGCGGACAAACGATCGTAGCATTTACTGCTTCTAGTGTTTGAGTCCATGTCGGTGCTTCCAAAGGAGCCTGAAATGAAAAAAGGTTAATGTTATTCCACGGTTAAGCTAGATTTAATCTTGTAAATCGAAAAAAAATGCAAAATTTTACTTGAATTTATTAAAAGACGATAATAACATTATAAAGCTGTCATGGCAATGTTTGTTTTATTTTTCAATGTCACGTAATCGTCGCTCGTCAGCTGTCGTTTAAAACTAAAACATCTTTATGAATTGACACTTAATAGATTTTCAGAAACAAAGCTTAGAAAAGATAGTACTTAGTGAAACTATGATTGATACGAAGGTTGTAGTCGTCTGGATGCAATGCAAACTTCACCCTGGAAAATCATTTTACAAATTGTTTATTTGGTTGATTACGGATGAGATTAGATTGAACTTATAGTTGTAATTATAAACTAAACCTTAATACAGTATACATCTTTTGGTAGATAAAATCCTGCAACTAGAGCAGGTTTTGTTGTGATGAGATTTGATCATAATTATGCTGCTTGTTTTTTTTACAAACATACATGCTGTAATTGTTATTGTATTATAATTTTCAAATTCATAATTATTTTTTACCCTTAACCACCTACCACCAATTTCTGTAAAATAACAACCTACGTGCGGTCCTAGAGACCGCTCGTGAATAATCATCTCAAATTCGGGATCTGTAATATAAAGAAAGCATTTCAACGAGTAAAATACTCGTTTATGCTTTATACTTTAATTTTAGAACTTTAAATTACATAAACTATAATAAAATCTTGAGATATAGCATAATCTTTCAAGAGTGGTAGATTTAACACAAAAATCGACTCTGATTACATTAAAAGACCTGATAGATATAGGAATTTAAAAATCAACCTTTTTTTATTAATTTCTATAAAATAAGGAGTTCAACTACAAAATTAAATAAAAAAAATAGAGCATTTATCGTCAAATTCTACAAAATTGCAATTCCCAAAGATCCACAATTTTTCAAGGCAGTTGCAGCATATTTTTTACAACATACCCCACTGAATCGGTTCCACGTCACTACAATCTTCGTCTGACATAATTCTTGTCATCTGATACCTCCTGTAGCAACCATTTTTCTACATGTTTCACAAAAATAAACAAAATTATGTGGGTGAAAAAAATGACATAATCACCTACGAGCGGTCTCCGAGACTGTTAAAAACTACGGTAACCACCTTACATGCGGTCTCACAGACCGCCGATGATGTTTTTTAACTCACCAAATCAAAATGAGCATACGTCTGAACGAATCGACGGCACGGCCGGTACTGCAGGAGGGGCCGGCAAAGGTACAAGGACACGGACGCGTGTGCGACGTACTCGCGTTTAGTTATTGACAATTTTGAATAATCTATTGTCTGTTAGACCGCACGTAGGTGGTTAAGGGTTAAAATTAAGAAAACACTTTGTACACAGTTTTTGCGGCACGTTTTTTCATAGCAATCATGGTCTTGGTTATGATTTGTTAAATTTAAACAAAAGACGTGGGAAAGAGCACCTAACATTTTGATTTTACTTCACAATGTTTCTTACCTTAAATTTTTCTGTACCAGTAGGCGCTGTTGCATAAGGGATACCGAAAAACTCAAAAACTTCACTGCCACTAGATTTATAACCTCGAACGGGTCCGTGAGTAATTGTCACTACCCTTGCCTCTTCATTTTGTGCAATACAAATTGTTATTATTGCTATAAATTTAAGTACAAACGTCAATAAGATCATTTTGTCCCGTACGGCAATAAAAATAAGAAGGAACTAACTAATCAAATACGTACATTTGTGATAAAATTGTGATATCTTTCTCTTTAAATACGAGAAGCTTATCAATAGTAGGACAGATATCAATACATCTGTCACCTTCTTTCTAAAAATGATCAGGGTTGAAAAACACTAGTCAATGGGTGAACATTTTTTTTCTTGGTTCGCAAAATCTTATCTTTGTAGGTGGCTACAATATAGAATGTGCCTATTGTCTACATACGTCATCAACCGTGATAAATTATAATCAATTGTGAAAT
>BHDV01071525.1:31891-59166 GCA_005406045.1 Adoxophyes honmai
TGAGAGGCGACCAAAGAAGGTTAAGGTATATTTTAGGCGACCGGCGCACACTATAATACCTACCTTTTGAAAACGTATAAAAGTAAGCTTGAAATCGCAACGAAATGTGAAATGGTCCCAGTTTTGTCTTTATATCCTTTTGTGTGCTCTGCCTATCCTATTTGGGAATACAGCTGTGTGAGTGCGGCTGATGTCAATAACATGTACCTAGGTTTTGTATCTGAACCCCGGGTAAAAGAATATTTACATTTATTTATAGTATTTGTTGCTATAGCTCCAATATAAATACATAATCAGGTCTGTTAAAAATTCAATAGTCTATACTCTGTTTATTTTGGGTTGAGAATTTTAACTGTCAAATCCTTACACATTTTTGAGTAATCCCAAGATATCGGCGCAAATTATGATGATGTTTGAATTAAGAACACTATAACAAACAATGTTAAGTGTATTTGCATAAATCATTTCCAGTTTTACTAATGAATTCCAGAGATAATTTCAAATTGTGTCCGTTGAAATTCTCAACCCAAAAAAAACGGAGTATAGATAGCACGGTTCTTGAGATACAGCCTGGCGACAGACGGACGGACAGCAAAGTCTCAATAATAGGGTCCCATTTGCACCCTTTGGGTCCGGAACCAAACTCTATGGTGGGTCAGGAATTAATTGGTTCAAATGTAACCCCTTAACACTTCACACTTCCTTCAAATTTCCATGAAGGGACTCAGTGACCTTCAAAATTCAATTTATACCTAACTTAGAATACCAAATTGAAGGGTTGGATGTAAGATCTTAATTAGACACCTAAGAGCCATCGGTAGGGTTGAGTTCGGGTATGAGACCCATTAACATACAGGTTACATACATATTCTCACGCCTGTTTTCCCAAGGTATACAGGTTAAATTGATATTTCCAAGTGTCACACCTCTCCAGTTCGTGCGTGGATGTAAGAGGGCTAAGGTAAAAGGTTGGTATGTTTCAGGCGTCAGGCTAGCAACCGGTCGCTGTTAAGTTACACATTATTTCAAGGAATTATCCGTGTGATGTCAAGTTACAATAATACCTCTAATTTTTTTTCGTGGATGTTACAAAAGGCGACTTAGGCGACTAAAGATCTTAGGTATGCCTTAGGCGATAGGCTAGCTACGTGTTAATACCTCTTTTGACTATTTTGGACCTAAAAATGAAGTTGGAAGCGGCTACAAACCGTGATACACAGGCGTGATTGTAATATGTGTATACATGTATGCATGTTACGACTATTTACTTACCATTATTTCAAATATTTATGTTTACGCGGGACTTAATCACGGTATTTTTTAATTACCTCTCGACGTTTCGGCCGCGTTACAGTTAAGTCCCGCGTAAACATAAATATGTGTGAGAATCACGAAAGTTTAAAACAGTATTATTTCAAATGTATTATTTTTTTTTTAATTTTAACAGAAATCTAAAAATACTACGGTTAAAAACATTGCTAGTTAAAAATAAACACCATAATGTTTTTCAAAGTGGCCAAAAAAGTAGCGACTGTCATTTCAAGAGCTTAGATAAAATTTCACGCACAGAAAAATAACAAGGAAGTAGGTAGGTTTTAATTACTTCGGTAAACTAATTAATTTCGAATATTAAAAGGAAACAAACGAACATCAGACGCTCGATCTTCACTTGATTCTGGATGTCAAATTTGTATTTTTTCTGATATTAAAAAGAAAACGGTACGACGGAAGATAATTAAATTTTAGTTAATATTCTCGGGTGTTATTAAAATGGAGAATATAAAGTAACCCTCGGAAAGATTTTATTGTAATGAGTTTGAGTTCTTCCTTCTAATATAACCGTGATAGACGAAGTAAATTTACAGAAATTATTTTATTACCTCATGATAAAATTTGTTTCATATTCTGTAAAGCAACTTTTCGTCATCCTCTAACATGCCTGCATTCCCTAAATGTGGTAGGTAAAAAATAAGTGGTAGAATACACGAAACGGTACATAGCCAAAATCATGACAATTTGCATAATACATTATAATTAGGTTCGAATATAATTTAGCGCTTTAAACTTAATTTTACACTAATATTTATTATAAAGAGGAAAACTTTGTTTGTTTGTTTGTTTGGTTGTAATGAATAGGCTCAGTAACTACTGGACCGTTCAGTAACGACTAAATCCTTGCACCATTCGAAAGCCACATTATCCACGAGTAACATAGGCAAAATTTTATTTTGAAAAAAAAAAGGATTCTGTTAAATATTTGGGTTTAGATATCTACATATTATACACTAATATTATGAAGAGGAAAACTTTGTTTGTTTGTAATGAATAGGCTCAGAAACCTACGACCCCAAAATCCGAAATTTACGCGAACGAAGTCGCGGGCGGAAAGCTAGTAATAAAATATAATAGCAAAGATCATTGGAAATGAACACCTTTGAACATAACAGAACTGTTAGAATTGGTCTACTTACCTCGCGGTTTTTCTCCTAAACCTACAGACATGCCTAGCCTAGCTTTATTCGTACAACTACCTCATTTAGATAAATAACCAAACCTACGTTAAGATCTAGAATAAATATTAACTAAGAGCCTAATTACTCAACTAATTAAGGTCTAATCAAACAAAGTTAGCAAATAAAACCTAAGGAACTTGAGAGTTAGTTTGATCGAATGATTTGTAGAACTAAAAGCTAAGCCCTTTTTAAGGGCTTCCGTTGGCATTTAATGTATGTATGTATGTAAAAGTAACCTCTCAATGTTACAACTCTTTTTATGTATTACACCTCACGCCTGTTTTTTCAAATGGCGTAGGTGCAGCACACGAAACGTGACATAGACAAAACTACAATTATGACTATAATATCACGCTTCGCAAGTGTCGCAACCACTTCTAGCATAGTTTTCGGTTTGCAAAGATGGAAGAGGTAGAACAGTGACAAGTTGCTAGCCTGTCGCGTAAAACATACCTAAACCCCTTAGTCCTTAGTCGCCTATTACGACATCCACGGAAGAAATGGAGAGGTGCTATTCCAACAACCGTGCGGTCAGTGCGTCTATAGTTTTAAGTTTCTACTTGGTGGCTACGTCGTGAACTTCATACTACCAGTGTCAGCAGTGCCAAGGTTTTTAAAAATAAAACTAGCCATCGTTACCTTTTCGTGATGTAGGTAGAGTAAAACAGTCGCATAAATAGAAAAAAATATTATGATTTTTTTTCTTCTGGTTCAGTTTTAATTTTAAATAATAGAAGGCCACATTTTGTGTCAAATCCGTACTAATATATAAATAATGTGAAAGTGTGTTTGTTTGTTTGTCCGTATTTCACGGCTAAACGGAGTGATGAATTGACGTGATTTTTTTAGGTAGCGATAGTTTAGGGCATGGAGAGTGACATAGGATACTTTTTGTCTCTTCAAAACCCCCCATTTCCCTAAAGTGAGGGGTGGAAGTATGTGGAGAATTCCGAATAAATGGGTATGTGTGCTATCTCTTCTGTGCTACCCCGAATTTAACGCGAGCGGAGCTGCGGGCAAAAGCTAGTAACCCATATTTTAGAAGCTCTTCTGTAACCCACAAAGTGTATTTCATGTTTGTTTAGGTCAATAGTAAATCCGATTTGGCGTTTCAAGGAGTCGGTCGGACTTCAAATTTGGTATGAACACGTTTGTGGAATAATAATGTAAGTACTGTTGAAAAAACTGGTTTGGACGCGACTTTTCTTAAAAAAATATAGGTAGAGCACGTTACATGACTATTTCACGTCCCGTGGCCACTTTCAGCATAGTTGTTGGTTTGATAAGCAGATGAAAGAGGCATAATAGAGACAGGTTGCTAGCCTATTACCTAAAGTAACCTAACCTAAACCTAATATCCTAATGGCCTCATATGACTTCCACGGGAGATACGGAGAAGTGTTACTTTGAACTCCGATGCCACATTAGAATCATTACATCTATAAGAAAATTCATAACATTTTTTTTTTGCGTAAACGGATTTTGGGTCTCAGTTCCGTTGCGTTAATTGTAAGCTTTGTTTATTACAAAAATTTTTCATTTCCATTTTTTTTATGAATTAAATCCTGTCAAGAACAAATTTAATAATGTTATTATCTAAACAATTTTTCATAAACTTCCATATACCTACTTATTGACTAGTTCAACTTTAAAATTCAATGCCTTGTGGTCACATTTAGCACATTTATCCGGAATTTTCTTGATAAGGACAGCAGACTCCAACCGACAGAGTTACTCTAAAACACTCACAACAATCTAACAGTTCCTACAACTCCAATTTTATGTTCACAAATTCTCGAGAAAAACATCTTAGGTACTTGTATTAATTGTACATCACAATGTGTTACTTTACCAAATAGCTTGTAATAAGATTTAAAACTGATTTACCAACAACGCTAAAATAAATAAAATATTGTGCGTGAATTTTTACAATTTAAACCATGGTCCTAATAAGGTCTTTATAAGAATAAGGCCTGTACCCAGTAAAAAACATCAATTAAACCAAACTTGAAAAACATTTTCACACAACTCACAAAAAAAATACTCACCTGATTTCAGCCGCTCACAAAACCCATAGCTCACAGAACTCACAAGAATATTACTCACAACTGTTACTACTCACAACTGTTACTCAACTCTCGTAGTTTGGGCGGGCGGCCGGGCGTCCTCTCTCCATGGACGATACGGTAGTACTGAAGCCTGAAACGCAGCTTTCAAGCCTTATGTCAGCTTGAGGCCCTGCGCAGATGACAGACTATCCGCGACGGACTTTTTAGTCTGTGAAAAAAGAACCTGTGGAATATGCAGTAAGGCACACGACGCGCGAAAAATCCGGCGCACATACATACATACAGTCACGCCTCTTTCCCACAGGGGTAGGCAGAGACCACTTTGTTCCACTTGCTACGATCCTGGCATCCGGCGCACAATGCATACAATCCACGCAGACTTTTTGTGCGCCGCAGACTCAAACGCACAAAAAGTCAGTCGTCTGCGCTGCCCTTGATGGCGGCTACAGCGATTCTCAACCTGTGGGTCGTGTGTAGTTTGATGAAAACCCCTGCTGGTCTATCCTCCTGACGACTGAAAGAAAAGTCATTTGTAACTTTGTCTATTGACATTAAGAGTCAAATTGAACTGCACATAAATTGACGCTGGTCGTCAGGAGGCTATAAAAAATCAAAGTTGGACTCGTGCACAAAGTGTCATAGCAGAACGACCAACTTATAGCATTTCTATAATCGTCTTCTCATTATAAGTTAGTTATACAAGGTATACAAGTTACGTGGTGTCGGATTTAAAGTAGCACCTCTCCATTTCTTCCGCGGAGGTCGTAGGAGGCGACTAAGGAAATAGGTTTAGTTTAGGTATTAGGTAGGTAGGTTTATGCCTGAAACGCAGCTTTCGAGCCTTATGTCACTAGCTTTGATGGTGGCTACAGCGATTCTCAACCTGCTATCGTGATTCTTGAAATAAAGTCTGATGACAGACATATGTAGGTACTATCGAACCAACTGATTCCTGACCCACCGCAGAACGTTGTCACAATAAACGTTATAAACATTTCCTTTGTCAAGCAACGCAATGTCACTATGACGTTCACTGTGAATAGGTTCTATGGTGGGTCAGGAATCAATTGGTTCGATGGTACAACGAAGTCTTAGTACCTAATAGGGTCCGTCTTTTGGGTACAAAACTACAGTTGCGATGTATTTGCAGCTCACATAAGAAATTGGTTGAATGGTTTCTTTAGTCGATTTTCTTAGCCTTTAATTCACACTTTACGAGAAGAATTTAATGAATCCCCTGTGTGGTGCCGAGTTAGAATAGCACCTCCCCCTTTCTTCCCGTGGGTGTCGTAAGAGGCGACTCAGGGAAAGGGTTAGTGTATTGTGGGCGATGGGCTAGCAACCTGTCACTACAATCTCACGTTTAACTATCTGGTTACCCTGAAATTGCTAAACGTGGCACTGGATTTTTGAATTCATGTGCTCTGCCTACCCCTCTTGGGAATACAGGCGTGAGAATATGTATGTATGTATGTATCAAGAGATAGTGGTTGAAACAAGTGAGGTATGTCAGAATCGTATTAAGTGGAACAAAGTAGTTTTAACCTAATCCTGTGCGAAAAAGGCGTGACGGTGAAATGTGTCTATTAATATCGAGGTTTTGTAAGTAATCAAAGTTTTGAACGTCGTTAATATCGGTTAAGAAATTAAGACAAGTGATGTTTTTAAGTGCCTAATTTATTATTGAAGACGTTAATGCTTCGGTGGTTACTAAAGATGTTTGGCTCGTTAGATATGGATAAAATTCGAATCATCGATCAATAAAATTACTAGTTTTATTTATGATGCCCTAGAGCATAATGTTTTCATTTAGCGTGTATTTTATTGACAGGTTTCTTAAATATTTTCTACTAACACAGAGGATTATTTTATTATTACAATAATGAAAGCAACCGCTTTGCCGAATGATTGATTACACAGGTCTCAGTTCAAAATGAGCACTAAATATTTCTAATATGGTTAAGATTTTAAAGGAAAATAAACAGATTAATCCTTACCCTTACTAATAATATAAGTCAGAAAGTGAGTTTGTTTGATTGTTTGTTTGTTTGTTTGTTCCGCTTTCACGCCGTAACTACTGAACCGATTGCTTTGAAATTTTGCAGACATAAAGATAGAAGTCCGGATTAAATAATAGGGTACTTTTTATCCCGGAAAAAATTGATGTTCCCGAGGGAAAACAAAAATATAGTTTGCTTGATAGATCGATATCAATCGATGATAGATCGATATCAATCGATAGATGATAGATCGATGGCGCTGTGTGTCGTTTGAAACGAGAAGTTTTCTTATAGTTGTGCTTTATACCGCAATATAACCGAGTTCCACGCGGGCGAAGCCGCGGGCGGAAAGCTAGTATTTAATAACGATGAAATAAAAGTTACCAATTGGTTGCGTAATGACGTACCTAATTAGAGAGAAATGTGGTCTGAAAGATGTTGTAACCAGGAGAAAGAAATATTCCGTTGGTTTGAACTCGTTGAGAGAATTGATGAAACGAGGCAGATGGACGGAAGGACAGCAAAGTCTTAGCAATAGGATCTTTTTACCCTTTGGGTACGGAACCCCAAAAATCATTCTGTGACTGAGGAACAGAACCAATCTTCGATCAGGAGCTTAGCTGACTTTCCTTACGTCTATGGAAAACCTTTAAGCCTCCAAGACCCAGGGTTAGAGATATCAAAACGGACATCGACAATTCGCAAGATGTTAAGATAATACCGGCTGTCAGTGACAGTTGTATAAACGGGAAACGCCTCGATATTCCCTGAAACTCTTGCCTACATTGCCGCTTTGCAATCAGCTTTAATATGCCACCAGCTTAAAGAGCAGTGATGGATGTGTTTTATTTGGTTTTCTCGTAACTTTATGGGGTTGAAAGGTCTATCGACTTATTCTTCGAATCCGAGGCGTTTTCCTTTGAATCAAATGTGTCCAGTCAACTACAAACGTAATAATTATAGATGCCGTTGAAGTGCCAAAAATGTTTTGTGAAATGCTTAGATTTTTTCTTTTATGTCATGAAAGAGATCTGCGACATCATAAATATAGCTGATAATGATTATATTGGTTATCATAACATAATCATAACAATTTTTAAAATATATACAGTCAATTTCTGGCCGCTCTATATAATATACTTGTAGCTACTTTAACTTCTGATATACCTAATTATTACGCCCTAGTGAATTATCGCTGAGATCAATTACAGCTTGTATGTATGTATGTACCTATGTAATAACAAAAGCAAAACGCAATTTAACAATAACACACATGGCTGTTGAATTTCAATTTGCTATTCGAAATGAAACGGTTTCAATTCTGCAAATCAAACACGGAACAAATGAAAATAGAGAACAATATTAGACACAATAATCACCTAACAAATGCGAAAGTTTGTCAGTATTTTTGTATGTTTGTTACCCCTTTACGACCAAATGGCAGATGATTTTGATGAGTATGTACAGGAAGCTTACAACCAGGATTAAAACAGACTATTTTTTATTCCGGATGAAACAACTCTACGCAGTCGGAGTGGTGGGGCAACAGCTAGTAATATCATTAAGTAGAGAATTTCGTGAAGACTGAGAAGGACAAAGTCAGTAAGTTGACTTGGATCACGAGGTGACCGCTGTGTTAGAATGGGGATTCGACAATCACTATACTGATAGTCATCTGAGCTGAGCGTTTACACCTACCACAAATGCATACAAGTATTAAGAACAGTTTTCTATCTTTCTCGCGTTAGTACGGATGTTTTATCAAAAGTAATGTAACGAATCGAGAAAGAACAGCACGGAATGGAACGGAAAAAGTGGCAACGTTCGGTGTGTAAATTCGAATTTCACAAACAAATGCGCATCGGTGTTTCAAGCTCAGCCGTCAGCCGCGCTGTCCGCGTGTTCCAGATTTTAAGTATTTCATTTTCTTCTTCCTATCGTCATTTGTTTTATAAAGTAGACCGATTTTAACAAGTTTATAACGTACGGTCAGCAATGAAGGTTTGTGAACACAACTAAAAATGTTACAAAATATACCAGAAAGACAATTAAATTAAATTTTCAAAAATGAGTGGTCATTAGACTTCCAAAAGTTTCTGTGCAGTATATTATTATTTCTAGAGTAAATTGTTAGATCATTTTAAGAAGTAAGTAAGTAAGTAAGTAAACACTTCATTGTACAAAAAGGAAGAACACAAAATACAAAAAAACAAAAATTAAATACAAATGAAATGGCTAAGTACAAAGAAGTCTATTTGTGTCCCGTGTGGTGCTGGGCTAGAATAGCACCTCCTCCTTTCTTCCCGTGGGTGTCGTCAGAGTCAACTCTGGGAAAGAGTTAGTGTATGGTAGGCGATGGGTTAGCAACCTGTCACTGTGATATTACGTTTAACCATCTCGTTAACCTGAAATTGCTTAACGTTGCACTGGGTTTTTGAATTCATGTGCTCTGCCTATCCCCCTTGGGAATACAGGCGTGAGATATGTACAGTCACGAACAGGGATTGTTGAGCCACTTGCCACTGTTCGCAATTTAGACGTGTAGGGGAGGTAGGGGAGGGATGGGCAGTTGGGAGACATGGGCACCCCTCTTTTATTCTGATTTGATAAAAGATTTAATTTTTTTAGTGATTTGGTAATTTAATTTACCGAATGGCTTCACTGATCATCCATAGGCTATCTGTTGTTTCTGTCAGTTATCGAACACAAATATGTTTGAAGATTATGCACTCGTAAAAGTAAGTATTTTGTTGCGTTTTTGGATCGTAATAAAAAGAAAACTAGTGAAAAGTATGTGCATTTTTTATTATTTATCTATTGTATATTTACTAAACTATGAATTAAACTGAAATTTAAGCCTAAATACGTAGATTAAAAAAAATACCCGTAACCTATGTTGAAAATGTATACGGAGGGAGAGATGGGCATTTGCACGGGTGGGAGGTTTGGGCATGCCCAATGCTCCCTCCTATTATATTCTGTATAGATTTTTAACTATTGGTTGATTTTTAATTGCAGAGAGATACTATTTAAATTAAAAAATAAAGGTTTGCGACGGAAAATTCCTAAAGATTGAATATTACGAGCCATAGAAGAGGTAACCACCACTACTGATTTAAGAGGCTGAGTAAGATCAGAAACACCTTTTTTTTCCTGAAGTAGATGACATAGCTAGTCCTTTTAGACGACATCAAATCTAAATTGCCAGTACATACAAAAGACATACAATAAAACCAAACATGGTAGTTCTAAGTACACGTTTGATAGTTCTTTATGGGTTACCCAATCTCAGACAAGTTAAGATATTGTTTAAGATGTATTTTATTTGTAAATTTTATTTTTGTTTTCTATTATTGATGTAGTTTAATAATACTTTATTTGTTAACTAATTTTTGTATTCCATTATGGATACAAAGTAATTTACAGGCCGTGCCCAAGCCTCCCACCGGGTATGTCCAAGCCTCCCTACCGTAGGGAGCAATGGGCACTTTTGACTTAGTTTACAAAATATCTCGTAATTTTGAGACTGAATGTAATTTTTAAGGAAGCTCTTTAATTATATCTAGCCAAATACTTGGTGCAATAAGAATTGGCAATAAAAGTTGACTATCTATAAAATCTGATCTTTTATGCAATAAATAGCGAAAAAGTGCCCATCCCTCCCCTACCTCCCCTAATCAATGACCGATGTGATCGAGAGATGTTATCTATTGGATTAGTATTACACGACCAAGTTACAAACATAGGTAAGTGGCTCAACAATCCCAGTTCGCGATGGTATGTACTTCAGAAAAAAATGGCCTAAAATAAAATTAAGCCACTAGTTTCTGCTCTACATAATTGGTAAAGAAATGTAAACGTGCTTGAGCTCAAATTTATAACCAATTAGCGAGAAATGAACCACTTTCAGAATTAGAACCGACTAGTTCACGCGATCCATTATAATCGCGTTTTAATGCGTCAAGTTAGAACAAGTACTACAGAACCGATTGTTTCCTGACACACTATAGAACTTATTTATAGTAAACGTCATAGTGCCATTGCATTGTACGGCAAAGGAAATCTTTATTACGCATATTCTGCCGTCGTATGGATAAAAGACGTATCTACATAAACATCGAAACGGAGAAAAAAAATGTTTTGTGACGTTAAATTTAAAAAAATCGCTGAGTGAAGAATAATCACAAATGTGACAGTTTTTTAATGCAAGAGTGTGTATTATAGTTTAAGTTATTTGATATATCGTGCAAAATATGTATTTACCAATATTATATACTAAATAAAATGATTTTTCCTTTTCTTCTTAGTAAAAAAATTACAAGATAAGACGTAAAACTACAGCAAAAAGGCGTATCTGGTTAGATGCGTTTTTTAAACCTAGTAGTTTTATGAAGCGTCTTTTCTACTTAGTGATAAAAGTGATTTCAATTTGTAGTTAACTAAATATAAATGGCATTTATGACCATTAGCTGCTTTTCTACTTAGTATAATTTATATGAACTTGAAAAATATTTTCAGGTACGCCAGGTATTTCAGTTTTATTTGAGATTTGGGAAAACTTATAACCTTTATATTATATAGTATTCTGACTCGATATAGTTATCTTTCACGAAATAAGAGATCAATTTTATGTATTTTTAAAAAAAAAAATACTTTTAGATAAAGTATGAAACATCTGAATCAAAAAACGTTTAACGATAATAAAGTTTACCAATTAAACCAAGTTTACTACGATTCACGACTTTGTAGGCAAGAGAGAACTGTTTGGAAGATTTTACCAAAATACATACACACATACATACATCTTTTTAGAGCATTGCTGATCTGATTGATACAAGTTCTTCGAGGGCGCCCTCGACCGAGATCCTCTAACACATTTCCTTTGTAAATTTGTTTACACACCCTTGCGTCAATTATTTTCTCCACGTGCCCAAACCAACGCAACATGCCTTAATATTCTTCTGTTTGCCTTTATACGCAGAAGACCAAGTGTTGGTCACATTGTCGGAGGAGGACTTTCTGATAGGATGGTTAACATTTTATGTGGTGCGTTAGAAAGAAAAACTAAAGTTACGGTCTTTGGAAAAGATGATTGAGAAACAGAATGTGAGATTATGATTGCAGGTGAGAAAGTAGAACAGGTAAAAGAGTTTGTTTATCGAGGATTGGCTTTTACGAAAGATGGGAAGAGTGTAAGTAATATTGAAAGAAGAGCAAATGCAGGAAATATTGTCCATGGTGCGCTGCGCGCCTTCGTCAGCAGTGAGATGGTGGCACAAAAGGTGCGTCTGGCTGTCCTCAGAGGAGTGCACTGCTTGTTCAAACACTAATGTACTTTAGCGAAAGTTAGCTATGGCAAACGTAGCATAAAAGTAAAATAAATGCAGCAGAAATATGAGCGTTAAGAAGTATGGGAGGTGTATCACTGAAAGATAGAATAAGAAATGGTGTGATAAGGGAAATAGCTGGGGTGGAAGTAGATATAGTAACTGGGATAGAAAAACCGGCCAAGTGCGAGCCGGACTCGCACACGAATTATTACAAATTGTCACATTTTTTCTATGGGTCCTTAATTAATGTTACAATTTTAATTTTAGTATTTGTTGTTATATGTACATACATACATACATACAATAACGCCTGTATTACCAAACGGGGTAGGCTACGAAACTTTACATAGATAACCCATGCTCATTTCACGCTCCGTGGCCACTTTCAGCATAGTTATGTTTAATAAATAGATGAAAGAGGCATAGTAGTGACAGAGGTTGCTAGCCTGTCGCCTAAAACATACCTAAACCTATTTTCTTCGCCTCTTACGACATCCACGGAAGAAATGGAGAGGTGTTATTCCATCCCGACACCACACAGGTAACCCTTTGGGTACACGGAACCCTAAAAAAGTATACTTAGTTGGTTTGGCCACATAGGATGCTTAAATGAAATGCTTAGATGAAAGGGCACAAGTACGCAGAAACGTCTTTTCATTTTATGATCAAGTAAGTAATAATTTATTAATAGGTCGCTTCTGCTCAATTGTGTCTTTTTAACGTAGTACAGATAAGGAACGTCTTTTAAAATTAGCAATATCGGAAAGATAACGTAGATGCGTCCTATTTGACAGTAAGCTTGAAGGTGTTGCGCTTCGTTTTAGTAAAATTTAAAAATACTGGCAGATCCGCCTTTTTTTCTAGATTCCGAATATGTAGTTAACTCAATTTTGGAAAAAATGTTAGATGCGTCTTTTTTCGGTATGACGGCAGTATTGTGACCTATGGCGGATCTGAAATGAATTAGTTCAAGTGTGAACCTAAACTCGAAATTTATAATAGATAGATAGATAGATAGAATTTTATTTCATTTTGAAAATCATTACATTTGAAATGTCAAAATATAATAGATTCACAAAAGGATCGTCATATAAGTAAATAGTAAAAATTAACCAAAAAATGTCACAATCAATGAAAAATGTCAAAAATAAAAATATAAAAAGAATAAAAATAAAAAATACAATTAAGTACATCAGCAATTAGATGTAAATATAAATGCCAATATAAAAATAAGCGAATCACATAATGTGAGAATGTCAGTTATCATTATAGGTAATTAATTTAACAGAATATAATGTCAATAATAAAAAATAAAAATAAACATGTCATGGATTCAATAATAAATAGTTATTCCATAAATTCGTTTAAGGAGTAAATCGACTTATCCAACAAAAGTCTTTTCAGCTGGCAACCAAATATTTTGTCCGAACTAACATTCCTTAGGTCGGCGGGTAGTTCCTCGTACAGCCTTGGACCTATGACGCGTGGGTTTTTATCAAGCAGCGCCAACCGCCGCGGCACCGCTTGCAGTCGCCCGGTCTGGCGGGTGATTCTCCCCGGGTTATTTACTCGCTTAAAAGAGTCAATATTGTAGCGAGTAAACAATAAGACGTCATTATATATATTGGGAATAATGAGTCATAATTTTAAATGTTTTAAACAAATCCCTACACGAATCCCGCGGTTTAACTCCCGCCAGTGTGCGCACAGCTCGCTTTTGGATTTTAAAGACCTTATCCGAGTTCGTCGAATAAAGAAATAAAAGCATATATGATTTTTCTACATCTTCCTCTGTGTTGTCGGGTTGGTATGCCTTAATGGTAAACCTAAATGACTATTTCGTAAGTCGCTCTTTACGACATCCACGGAAGAAATGGAGATGAGTTATGCTGTGTGGTGTCGGGACAGAATAACACCTTTCCATTCCGATCGTGGATGTCATAAGAGGCAAACTAAGGAAATAGGTTAAGGTATATTTCAGACGATGGGCTAGCTACCTGTCACTATTATACACTATACACGCCAACTCAAAACCTAAAAAAATATGCTAGTGGCTGCAAAACGTGAAATAGTAATGGTTTTGTCTATGGAGCGTTTCGTATGCTCTGCCTACCTCATTTGGGAATACAGGTGTGATGTATGTATGTATGTGTGTGTTATTCTGAAACCGACGCCACACGTTACCTGACCCTACCCGTATATAAATCGACAACACAAAGTTTTTTGTTAACAAGGAAAATAGAACGTTGAACGATTGGAAAGTGGCGTTGTGACAAGCAACGTCGACATCGTCCTATCTCTATCACACCCGCGGAATACCCAAATTTATTTCCTTGAGGAAAATTTTATTTTAATTTCAGCACATTTTCCTAATTCCGTTTTCTTCAGAGAATCAAAGGGAGATGTTAACATTATGTTGGTACAGATCAATTACTGTTCAACGTTTGATAGAAAAAGAACATTTTAATGGGAGATTGGTTTGGAAGTAAACAATTGAAAAGTGCTCATTCATTCGTGCTTCCAAATTATTGATATGGATCGGAGGCAATGAATTTTAATTGCTCATGATAAAATACGAATATCTGTTCCGTATGGTGTAAGAGGCAACTAAGGAAATAGTATTATAATTAGGCAGTATAGGCTGTATTTTTAACAAAATCGACTCAAGTTACATTTCTAGAACTGTTTATTTGTACACAAGTGAAAATGTAACAAAAAGTGACGTTGCAACATTGAGAGGTTACAGACAAGACAACAGCGCCGCCAGTGGCAAAAAACTTAAACTTAGGAACACATTCACAAAGTCAGTTCGAATCAAAACGTTTACAAATATGCCCACACATACCTCATAAATTTATTGATTCAACAAATTGGTTAAGGTAGGTATTTTAGGCGACGGGCTAGAAACCTGTCACTACTTAAGCTTTGTTGGCCGGATAGTCCAGCGGTTGGGGCAAATTAAATATGAAATAGCCATGGTTTTGTCTATGTACCGTTTTGTGTATCTACCTGTATACGCACACGTGTCGTGTGAGTGGGGTGTCGAGATTGAAAGTCCCATTTCTATTTCGAATCTCAGAATTAATCAATAATAGTAATTAAAAATGACAGGTTGCCAGCGTTTCGCCTAAGATATAAATATAATCTACAAAAACGCCCCAAGACTTATGGATCCCGTGATCTTTGGTTTTTTCCACGTCTGTGAACAGAATCTCCACGTGACGGTCCCAGCTTGCCCTTTGACAATAAGCAGTTGAATTTCACTATTAATAAATCACAGCGATCCTGATTCGGCCAGGGTTGTGAGTTATGGCCTGATCCGGGATCCGTTTATGATGTGAGCAAGCATATACCGGTTTAGGGTACCTTGGTGAGATGGCAATATGAAGGTCAAGGTTGTATAGTCGATCAGTACTTGGCTTTGCTTAGTTTTTTTTTATGAACGATGGCTGGAAATTTACCTCATTTTAAATAGTGGTCGGGTTACGCGTTTGAAGCCCCCTGTAAAATATTTAATGAAATTTTTCATTATTGACCTAAAGATAAATGTTTCATCGTTTTTCAGGTCAATGCGCTTTGTGTTAGGCCCATTTTTAGCCGCCATTTTATTCGGCGCGCACTCGAATCTGATTTTTTACTGTTGTTCGACATTACGATACAAAGCAGTTGATTGAAAGACAAAGTATCTACAAAACACTGGGCAATGTTTTCAGATTATGGTTCTTTTTTCACATGAAAATTTTTGAAACAATATTTCACTAGTTTTCAGACGCGTACACTTGATCCACATAAACCCAAAATACAAAATATAACTACATTGCTATTGACTAGGTTATTGCAAACTCAAAATAAATGGTACTGATCACTACTTTATTAATTGCTAGCATCTGAGTAAGATTTACGTAAATTTTATATGCAAGTTAAAATTAATAATAGAGTAAAATTTACTGATAAATGAAACCCAATCGACACAGATTAATGCATCCAAAAATACCAATTAATATCTGTCAAAATGAAATTAATATTGTTGTTGTCTTGATGCGCGAGAGAGAAAATATTTGGTAGTTTTTGATTGCTGCAATTCGTAATTAAAATTATATCTGTGACATATTGTTTTGATATTATGCCACAATGCAGGCAATCGCCATCCGTAGGCGTCCGAAACACGAGACGGATTGTCAAAATCAAAATCTTATTTAGGCAAGTAAGCCGTCAGGGGCTCGTCTTCTGTTTGAGTATACTAGCGCTTCGTAAAGACCATGATTGCCAAGAAACTTAACACAAGCTAAAAAAAAATCAGTAAGATCGATGGCATAAATAATTTCAAAGATTCTGTCGATGGACGTCGGTCTCCAGGCATAACATCTGTCTGGAGAGAGATCTCTCGATTGGAGACATTTCCACGACTTCCACACTGAATTTACTTAAAATAGCTCAAAGCTTTGCTTTTTAATTTAGAATCGGCATTTGAGTCTAAAAACAAACAAGAGGCTTCTCTTCTCGAAACTCGAACAAAAATATTCCTCAAAATTACCTCCAAAACAACCTTTCCAAACAACGCATTGAAACAAAACCCAAGCCGCGGAAACCCAAAATTTGCGGACAATTAAACAAAATACGAAAAAAAAAACAGAACCCTCCCATAAATCTGAGAATTAAAGCCCTTTTAAACGGCGGTTAAGGAGGCTCATACAACCGCGATATTATTCTATGCGAGGGAAAAGGGTATAATGTATGGGCGACCACGTGCTCCGAACTGCTAGGATCGTAGGAAATAGGCATGCCCAGTCGGAATCTACGCGAAAATGCTGGCGCCGTGGAAACAGCTTACCAGATTTCTTTTAGTGTTATTGTGGGCATGATTAAAGCTGGTTCTGCTGGTGATTTTTAGCGGGGATGATTTACGTTTGAACGGCGAATTTTCAGTCTGTCAGGTGTGGTTTTGGCAATATAATGGAGTATGTATTTGAGTTAGGTATTTTATAAAAAAATGATAATGTTCTTTAATTTTTGTACGTCATTGGGCACTTTATGTACAAATAGAAAAAAAAATTAGCACCCCATTTTTCACACAAACATTCAGTTTGTGAAAAAAATAACGGAATATATAATATTGACACTTTTTTAACTATCCTTATCAATTGAGCTCCTGATTCTTGGAAAAAACGGTTTTTTTTTTTTCAAAATGAGAAAAAAATACTTTACTGGAGAAAATCCCCTGTTCCTGTGTGGTGTCGGGATAACATAACACCTCTCCATTTCTTCTGCGGATGTCGAGAGAGGTGACTAAGGATACAGATTCTAGAGTTCCGAAGTGGGCGCTTGCGGCGTCACCCCTAGGTAAAAATTGTACCATAAAGTATATTCATCATCATCATCATCATCATCATCATCATCAGCCTATATACGTCCCACTGCAGGGCACAGGCCTCCTCTCAGTATGAGAGGGCTTGGGCGATAATTCTCACGCGGGCCCAGTGCGGATTGGGAACTTCACACACAACGTTGAATTACTTCGTCGCTGTGTGTAGGTTTTCTCACGATGTTTTCCTTCACCGAATAGCTTTATCAAATTTGATATCGCACATAAATTCCGAAAAATTCAGAGGTGCAAGCCCGGGGTTTGAACCCACGATCCTCTGCTTGAGAGGCCACAGTTCGAACCGCTGGGCTATCACGGCTTTTTTAAAGTACATTAAGCGCCATTTTTTGTTTGTAAAAAAAACTTGTTTAAAATATTGTGGTAATATAACCACGTACTTTTGTTTAATCAACTACCCTTTATTGTATTTAAAAATCAAGGTTGAGTGTGAGCAAAGTCTGTAGTTATAATTTGCACGAAAAAAATCCAGAGGCAACTTAAATCAGCACAAGTAAACACTTTGTTCTACTCTGTGCAAACACGACCTTTTTTTTAATTAACACCCCTTTGCAGTGGTCGTGTCACAGAGTACAACGAGACAGATAAACCACCTCAGCGTAGACCTAATTAGAAGGGTGTGTTTACTAAGCAATTCGTTCAGCGGGCAAAAGTTTTTTGCGAATATTTATTCTGTTTTAAGAAAGGTTGGTCTGTAAATTTAGTGTTTAGGGTCCCATGTCTAAAAATATCTGGACAGTTTTCCAAGTACCTATTTATTTTTTAAGAAATGTCAAAAAGGTTTTGTAGTGGCTTATATTGTGAGCTCTCTGAAGACACATTTCACGTCTTTTAAGACAGCTGATTTGTATAATAATAATAATAAATAATTAATGGGAAATTTAATCACACTTTACACCAATCACCAAATAGTAAAGGCTATAGTCGGATTTTCATAGTAAAATGGCCCTTTGACCAAATGGGTTGAAATTGTTTTTGTGAGTACATCTTATAGTGAGGGATATTTATGCTGAGTGTCAACATCCTAGGAGTGACAGTTTTTGACTTATGATTTTTTAAAGTTTTTTCTTTTATTTCATTTTTTTCGGTATTTATTCACGCGATTTGCTTCAAATTTTGAAATTGTGTTCCTTAATCATGTACGCTTCCATGCTAAAAAAATGAATGCCAGCTGTAATGTAAAAAAAAAGAAAAAAAGTAAAATAAAAAATATGAACATACTTTTCATGTAGTGGTGAAGTAGCGACACCTCTAATTTTTTGTCTAGTTATAGTCTATACATTGACCTATTACTTCCCTTAATATCAAAATTTTCCAAGTGGTATTTCCTGTCCAAAATTAGCAATATATGTCGTCATGTCCTGAACTCAATCGGTGTTTTTCAATGCAGTATACAAACTTTTCGATTATTTTTGCGTTTTCTTATCAGGTTGTCGTATTTAAGAGTAAAATACAAATGACAACTTAGTGTCACCTAGATGCAAGCTGTTTTCTTTTATTTATTTATCGAAATTTACGATTTTTACAAGCATAATTTATAATTATTATGTACTTTAATGATTCTGTTTCATGAAATTTTATATTTATTATTATAAATTACGCGTGTTAAAGTCGTAAATTGCGATAAATAAAAAAAAAACAACTTGCATCCAGGTGATATTAAGTTGTCATTTGTATTTTACTCTTAAATACGACAACCTGATAAGAAAACGCAAAAATAATCGAAAAGTTTGTATACTGCATTGAAAAACACCGATTGAGTTCAGGACATGACCACATATATTGCTAATTTTTGACAGGAAGTACCACTTGGAAAATTTTGATATTAAGGGAAGTAATAGGTCAATGTATAGACTATAACTAGACAAAAAATTAGAGGTGTCGCTACTTCACCACTACATGAAAAATATGTTCATATTTTTTATTTTACTTTTTTTCTTTTTTTTTACATTACAGCTGGCATTCATTTTTTTAGCATGGAAGCGTACATGATTAAGGAACACAATTTCAAAATTTGAAGCAAATCGCGTGAATAAATACCGAAAAAAACGAAATTAAAGAAAAAAGTTTAAAAAATCATAAGTCAAAACTGTCACTCCTAGGATGTTGACACTCAGCATAAATATCCCTCACTATAAGATGTACTCACAAAAAAAATCTCAACCCATTTGGTCAAAGGGCCATTTTACTATGAAAATCCGACTATAGCCTTTGTCAATTAATTGCATAATAGCATAATAAAAATATAATATGTAATGGATAAACTTATACAGGGACTGCGGAAATTTACCACAAATATTTTAACCAGTTGTTGGGTGGACTCGTCTGAAAAACCTTATAAAATACTAGCTGTGCGCGCGACTCCGTCCGCGTGGAATGGTGACTAATTTCCCCCGTGTTTTCCACATTTTCCCATATTTCTTCGCTCCTATTAGTCACAGTGTTATGTTATATAGCCTAAAGCCTTCCTCGATAAATGGTCTATCCAACACAAAAATAATTTTTCAAATCGAACCAGTAGTTCTTGGGATTAGCGCGTTCAAACAAACAAACAAACTCTTCAGCTTTATAATATTAGTATAGATATCCTACAAATTAAATTTTACATTATTAACCCTCTAGGAGACAAATGTTTCATTACTTTTTGACATTGCCTGTGTTTTACCTATCTTGCGACCCGTACTCAAGTACTGTTTGTCGACGCGTACGCATATGCAAGAAATTGACATTGCGATGCTTCGCCATTGAGTAAAAGTTGGAAATGACTAGGCAATATAATCAGATTTTCGTATATGTTGAAAATTATCGGATAACTCACTTTAAATAAATCGAGTTTAGCTCGACATGTTTCGGACTAATTCGTAGCCCTTCATCTAGGAGGAGTAGAGGAGCGGCGAAGAGAGCCGAGGCGCGCAGTTCGCGCTTGGCAGCAGCAGCTGCCGCGGCTCCTAGATGAAGGGCTACGAATTAGTCCGAAACATGTCGAGCTAAACTCGATTTATTTAACGTGAGTTATCCGATAATTTTCAACATCAATGAGTCTCACGGGAGTTTAATGTATAAGATTTTCGTATTTTGTTTTTTACATGAAAATTCCGAGAAAAACACTTTCCTGGGGTTTTCATGTGTATCCAACCACTGTTTATAATATTTACGGTAAAATTCCGGCCACTCTGTATAAATGAACATCTTAATATCGAGAAAAAACATTCGTATTCATCATGCAAACATCGGCAATCAGGGATCGATTCTCAAGCTAAAACACAATATTTGATATATTATTATTTTTTATTATATACATATACCTACTTCACAAAGTAATGCATGAACGGCTTATTAATGCAGAAATAAAGAGGTTCTTTTACATAATAATATACATATTTTTTGGCTTCACCTGTTTCTCAGATATCTAATTATCTTCATTATAATAATGTAATTAAGACTTTCATAATTTGAAGCAAAAAAAAACTTTCTTGTCTACTGACTTAATTCTCAAACTACGTCCAATTTTATCTAATGAAAGCTTTATCATATTTTTTTTGCGTATTCTGATATTTCATCAAAGTTTGATAAATTTTATGTTTCTTTGTTTTGAATATCGGGTTTCTAAATTTGGTAATAGGATAAATAATTCTAAGAGAAGTTCGAGTTCATTGTTTTAACTGAAGGTTAAACTAAACTTCACTTGGATGAAATTAAATTAAATAATGTTGTGTGCCTGATATTCTCGGCTGCGTCATCATCATCATCAAGCTCGCCCACTACTGGACATAGAACATGAAATAGTCATTGGATCATGGCTTGTCTATGCAACGTTTTATGTGCTCTGCCTGCCCCATTTGGGAACACAAGCATGCTTGTATGTGTATTTATGAAAAATAATGAACGCTTCCTATTTTGGAAAAAATATACAAACAAAATTATGACGCACACACACACGTAAAGATAATTGGCATAGAAAAGGTTGAAAAATTAGGCCGTAATAATAAAACCAACTCTATTAAAATGTACTAAGGGCAGATTGAATATTCTTCTTGCCTTTGCTTTGGATTAAATCACTCTATACTCGCTCATTTGTTAACTAATTCCAAATGACGAAGTGAAGTCATATTACAAGATTAAATTATAATCTTCTTTGGTTAAATCGTCCCAAAGTGTGGGCTTGTCAAAATCATTAATTATTCTGCTAGACTTTCCATCTCGGTGCCAACAAATAGCAGCTTACTTCCAGCTATATTTTTCTTAATATTTAATCTTAACCTTCAACCTGCACTCAAAAGACGCCATTAAAAATTCTTTCGTACGCCAAAACAAAGCCATTTCTTAACTGCTGGGCTAGCGTACTTAGCGAACTTTGGGATAAATAATTTACACCGAAAAAAGGAAAAGGGACTAATTAAAAGCTGAGTTTTAAACGGAACACAGTGCCCGTAATGAGAAGAAAGTTTATAATTTACAGTTCTGTTCTGTTTCAAAGTTCTCTTGGGAAATTAGAGCCCATGGTGCGCGCTTTGTCCCTTCGTCTTGAGTGGCGAGTGGCATTTTTTGGTCGAGTATGGCGTAATTTTGAGGCTGTTGACGCCTTAATGAAAGCTATGGAGAGCGATTGAAGTCGCGTCATGGCTTTTGCGCTGCTGCATTAGATGAAAATCGACTGCAATTATTTCTATTAGGATTAGTCTGAGAGACACATTTATTTTATTTATTATTTCATTAAAATCGGTTCGTAAATAAAAAGGTACCTAAAAATACCTTTAATTTTATTTAAGGATACAAGTCAAGCGTTCGTTGGAAAAAAAACAATCTTCTCCTTCTAAAAAAAATAAACTACTATCCCAGCCGGCTTAACACAGCAAGGCGCGATTAGAGATGCGCGCGGGATAGACTATACCTGTCACTATCTCACTAAAGACGTCAGAAAATGGCGGATTGACGACGTATCAAGGGTCCCCGAATGAAACCCGATAAGTACCAAAAATTGAGTTTTTGACCTATAAATGCAGTGGCATTATACTAGTGATACTATAACATTTTTCAAGCTCTATGGCATTGACAGTTATTACGATTTCATTCGTATCACTGATTTAGCAAGGATTTGATACGATAAGTCGAATTGTGAGGTGTTATTCTAGACCCGATACCACACAGACGATTTTTCAAAATAATTTTTCTTGCATAAATATTAGGTACTTTTATAAAATAAAATCAAGCGTGCCATCAATAACATTCGATTCTCTATAAACCTATTCTTCATTATTAAATAGAAGCTCAGGTGTGTTAAATCTCTTGAGAAATGAAATTTCTCTCTCGAGAAATTCATCGAGTGACTAAATATTTAGAGAGAAATCGAGTGTTTTATGATCATAAATCGACCAAAGAAATAACGTTCAATAAAACAAGCCATACTCAATTTATTTTAACACATATTAATTATTACTTCTATGTATTATGAGACGCCACGATATATTATAGTGCCTGAATGTCCAATCCACATGACCACCATGTCCAGTATCCATCTCCTTCATCGTTTTGCCGTAAAATTAAGATCCAAAATTTGTGTGATTCAAAAACATTTTAATTGAGATTTTTTTATTCGATAGTTTTAGTATGGAACTAACAAGTATTTTAATTGTACCAATTTAGATTTCAGATTAAATTTGCAAACTTTTGAGTACACTTGCCAAGACACTCTTGCGAACCGTCAAATCGTAAAAAAAATTGTTAAAAGGTAAAAAGTTTCGCTTATTTCGCGTTTGTAATGTTTTGAAGGTTAAAAAACAGTACCTAGGTTGATAATTTTCAGTCAAACTTACACTAAAGATTTTTCTCTGTTATCTTTTTAATCCTTTGTTCTTGTAAAAACTGTCGGTCACCGACACGACTCAACTAGAAATCCAGCGTTAAATATTGTTGTTTTTAATTCGTCAAATTTTCCTTAACACCTTTAATTTAACCATCACAAGTTAAAAGATCCAATTTTCGGTGAATCCAAAAGATCATTTCATTATAATTAAAGTCAACCTTTGTTGGCATCTAACCAGATCCAGCAATTAATTTGCCAAAGGGAAGGCAGGTGTCGCTGTTATTTCATTAAAATTAAAACAAAAGGATTTTGTGCTTTGTTTGTTTTAATCATTAAAAGGTGGCTAAAGAAACGATGTTAAGGAAAAAAGGGTCCTCACCACGCTATACCATTCTACATCACGACAGTTCTCCTCACCTCGACTTGAGCATTCATTGAGTGTTTTACAACTTCCTTTCACTCACCAATTCAAGCAAAAGTAGCATTGGATGTGGTGTATGATTTGTTCTCCGTTTGATTCTAAGGTATCAGGTAAAATGGTTAAGGTCTGCGGTCAGAAAGCTTCCTTAATTTTCCTTACTTATTCTGCTTTGGTTGCTTTGTTAACTACCTGTGAAGAATAAGGGATTTCACTCGGCGAATATTGCGTACATTTCCTCGAACGACGTCTGAATTTAATGGGTGATGAAATTGAAGGGAGATTATTTATAAATGACTCCAGGAATGACTTAAAAATGAAGTTTACTATACTTACATTACATACATACATATTCTCACGCCTGTATTCCCAAGAGGGGTAGGCAGAGCACATGAATTCAAAAATCCAGTGCCACATTTAGCAATTTCTGGGTAACCAGATGGTTAAACGTGATATTGCAGTGACAGGTTGCTAGCCCATCGCCCACAATACACTAACCCTTTCCCAGAGTCGACTCTTACGACACCCACGGGAAAAAAGGGGAGGTGCTATTCTAACCCGGCTATTTTTTTATTTGCATACTATACTTACCTTAATACATTTAAACACATCAACGCATCCAATACGCTTGCATTCCCAAATGTGGTAATAATTTATGGTTTACAAAATCTCATGTGGTTAAGAACAACACCACTTCCTTCGTGGATGTCGTAAAAGGTGACTAAGGAAAATGGTTCAGGTACGTTTTAGGTGACAAGCTAGCAAACTTTTACCAAACCTCTCTTAAAGTTACGTTAAAATTGATTTTTTTTCTATTTTTCAAATTGGACCAAAGACAGACACACAAAGCTCCATTTTTCTGACTCACCGAGGTTTACATTGTGGTTCCAAACACGGACAAGGAAAAGAATGGATAAACTAACTTGTCTTCGTATCAATTCATACATGTAATAATATTACACACATTCATCATCGTCGCATACAGATATAAAGGGTCCCATGCACGGACAGACTCGCCATTTTGATTTTTGGAGAAAATGGCGACGAGAGTGGTTTGATCAGTAAAGTTGTATCGTTTTTATTTTACGTGTACTGTTAATCATACGCTAAGCAGTTAACAGTGATTGTTCTTACGTTTGCACTGTCGCATACATCTGCTCACTTTTAAGACAAATTGGTTACAGATTAAAATGTAGCACTCGATTATATTGCGTGGTTTCGGGCCAAAGTAACTCCACATTTTTTCCATGGATTTCATAAAAGGCGAATTTGGGCATACTCTGTCACTATTATACTTCTTCGATCTGTTTTTTTAAACCTAAAATAATGCCAGAAGTGGCTATGAAGCATGAAAATAGTCATGTTTTGATTATGTACCGTTTTATAAATTCGGTCGACCCTATTATTTCGGAACACCAACGCGATGTGTGTACGTATACGTACACACGTACGTAATTATATAAAAATCGTATCATACATAGCCCCCTTTACACGTACAATATTTTTCTCTCAGAGTCAGCCTGCGCCAGCTAACCATTTAAGGAAATAACTGAGCCGTTCATTTGTGAGCAGATGGTATTTGTTTTATTGCCTACCCTCGCATTGGTACAATTTTGGGCGTCTTGTTATATTAGGACACCTCTATGTATGGTTAAAGGACTTACCACAGCTAACTTTTTTACAAAACACGGATAGGTACAAGTCAATCTCTAGACAAAGTGCGCTCGAGTTGTTACTCTGTTACTCTACAGACACGATATCTGGGTAAATATTCTGTTTAATCCTAAGTCCCCTTCCTACCTAGCAGAGAGATTTAGTTACTTGGCCGACGGTTCCGGGAATCGATTACGGTCGAGTGACAATCTCTCTCTTGCGTTTCCTATCGTTAAGTCCAAATCCTACTCCAATTCCTTCTCTGTGCATGCTGTCCGGCTGTGGAATCTGTTACCTGGTGATATCAAGAAATCGCAGACCGTTGCGACCCTGCGGAATCGTTTGTGGAAGTACTGGCTCGACAGCTACTCCTGAACGTGTGCGGTGTTGTCTGTATTCTGGATAGTGTAGGTAAACTTGTAGGTTTATGTATTTGAAAGTAGTATATTTATTTTTGTATGTATTAGTCTATTATGTATTATTATAATGTGTATTTTATGTACTTGCATATGTATGTCTAGATTTATTGTAGTATGTAAATTATAATATATTTAATTACTTAGGTTAATGGTATTTTATTTTATTTCTTTCTCAACTTTCATTGTGTGTCTACTCTAATTTCATATGTTTTGTCAATCGGTTGAAGGTCAGCAAGAAGAGATATCCCTTTAGGGATATATTCGCCTTTGTACTTGTGTTTTATTTATACTTGTTATTTTGTCATGTGTTTATTTTGTACAATAAAGAGTTACATACAAGTTACATACAAATATTAGGGCGTTTGAACCGCTGTCATTATTCTCAACACATTTTTTATCAGATACTGTTGGAAATGTGTATATAATAGTCTAGTATGTACCTATTTGCAAGACATAGACACTATATGACACACTTTATTATACCAATTTTTAAATATATCTAATAAAAAAAGTGTTGAGAATAATGACAGCGGTTCAAACGCCCGAATATTTACCCATCTCGGAACAGTTGGGACCAGCCCGAGAGCGGTTGCCGTCCGCTTGAGACGCATCTGTCAACGATTCTGCTGCCTTTTCAAGAGTAACTGACTATGTTGAAGAGTAAGAGGACCGAGGTGCGGGCAGCAAACGCCTTCTGAGCACTCACTCCGGTCACGACGCGGCTCGCAAGTGCTGACAGCTAAGGGTCATTTTATAAGGGACATAATGAGCTTTAATTCTCAAGATGAGTCATAGTGTCAACTGAGATAAAATTAATAGTCAATGCAAGCAAACTTCAGACAAAAGAATCTGGACAGACACTTAACAGACACACATGGAAATCATCGTAAATTTTTAAAACCCCTCTGTTTGTGCCGAGGGTAGAAAATGAAGGCCGGACGAAGAGCCGTGACCTTTCAGGCAATAAAAAGGGCAATGTCAGATGACAGATTGCTTGATGTGCCCTTTTGCCTTATTCCTGATAGTTTCGAGAAATGCCAGTTTTCTGTACGTTGGGAAACGACAGGAAATACAGGCTTTTATGTATCGTTTACTATCTGTTTGCCTTTTTCTTGTCTGTAAATAATCTTGCCGGAATACGTCTCTCTGCTGGATACAGGCCTCCCCTTAGTGTGAGAGGGCTTGGGCTTTAGTTTCCACGAGAGCCCAGTACAGATTGAGAACTTCACACGTTGAATGACTACGTCGCTGTGTACAGGTTTCTTTACGATGTTTTTCTCCACCGACAAGCTCGTGATAATTCATTCCGTAAAATTCAAAGATTCATTTCACGTTTGGCCACTTTTAGCATAGATTTAAGTTTAAACAGAGCAAGGGATATAGTAGTTACAAGTTGCTAGCCTGTCGCCTCAACCTTACCTAAACTTTAGTCGCTTTTTACGACACTCACGGAAGAAATGGAGAGGTGTTATTCTAAATTCGACATCTTACGGTAAAGTTAAATTGTTTTTAAATTGAAATTATCTCGTTAATAGGATTTGTTTTGTGCTAGTTGTTAATTTGTCATGTTTATTTTGTACAATAAAGAGTTACATACATACATACATACATTTCATACGTAATTTTATTTGTTTATCTAATTATCTCCAACCCGTGTGGTGCCGGGTTAGAATAGCACCTCCCCCTTTCT
>BHDV01071526.1:4987-32247 GCA_005406045.1 Adoxophyes honmai
TTTAGTAAATATGTACATAAACAGAAGTTTCCTTTCAGGATATAGCTAATTTGAAGTCGGTTTTTTTTTGTTTAAAATTATTCTGGGGGTTTTTGACAAACTATCAATCTTGGAAAGAAGACTGACAGTACTCTTAAATTGAAAAGTTTGCTTAAAACTCAGTGTAATCGTGCCTTTAGGTGTGTTATATAGGTTGGCTGAAAATTTAACGTAAATGTTTTAACCAGTGGTCTGGTATAGTGAAGTTTTTCCCGGTATTTTCATGTAAAAAAAAATACGCATACATAATCTGAAAATGTTCCCAGTTTTTTGTAATCTGGCAGATGCGTCCGCTCCAACTAACGGAACTTGCGTATGGGATGTAAGATAGGGTGCAATGACCTGAAAAGCGATGAAAAATTTGTATCACAGAAGGTCAATAATGAAAAATTTCAGGAAATATTTCACAGGGGTTTTGAGATGCATATACCCGACCACTGTTTAAAATATTTACAGTAAATTTCCAGCTATCCTGTATGTATAATGTAACGTATCGTACAATAACCTTTATAGAGTTATAATCACGACTCTCCCGTGTGGTGCCGGGTTAGAATAGCACCTCCCCCTTTCTTCCCGTGGGTGTCGTAAGAGTCGACTCTGGGAAAGGGTTGGTGTATTATTGTGGGCGATGGGCTAGCAACCTGTCACCACAATATCACGTTTGACCATCTGGTTACCCTCAAGTTGCTAAACGTGGCACTGAATTTTTGAATTCATGTGCTCTGCCTACCCCTCTTGGGAATGCAGGCGTGAGAATATGTGTATCACGACTATGTTCCCAAATGGGCTACACAAGGCACACGGAACGTGACAATGACAAACAATGACTATTTCGCAGACACTTCTAGCACAATTTTACTTTTAAAAACACATGGAAGAGGTAGAGCAGTGACAGGTTGCTAGCCTGTTGCTTAAAGCATACCCAACCATGTTTCCTTAGTCGCCTTTTACGACATCTACGGAAGAACATCGCAGAGTCTAATTTTAAGGAATCAGATGCAGAGAGATTGGTCTAGTACAAATTATTCCACAAGCTCAAATCTTCCCTCACAAGCTTTAAACCCTTCACTTGAAAAACGTGTCGCATTGCCAGCCTTCATTGCTATTCTATTTGCTGGCACTATAAAAATATTACGACTCCACGGTTACCCAATCTTGTTTTACACGTATGACTACTGAAAACATACATGGTAATAACTTTGAGGTACCTGATTTCACGTTTTTATGATGGCTTCGGTGAGACCCTCGAATTGAGCCGTGAGTGTTACGTGAGGGTGGTGGTATAAACGGTTTTTATTTCGATGCGAGGGCAAAATGAAATGGTAAGGAATCTTGAATCACAGTGTTTTGAATCACGTATTTGAATGACAAAAGATTTTATTGATGGAAGGACCTTGTAGGGGATCTATTCAAATATGCATTGAATATTAGAATGATGTGTTATAACAGGTATTCTTACATACAGTACACAAAACATTATTATTACACAAAATCTTGACCATTTCGCGCTTCGCAGCTTTAAAGCAGATGGAAAAGTATAATAGTGACAGGTTGCTAACTAGTCGCCTAAAGCGTACCTGAACCTATTAGTTAGAACCTGGTTGCCTCTTGCGACATCCACGAAAGAAATGGAGAGGTGTCTAACCCGACACCACACAGGGAATAAATTGGGTGTAAATAGTGGTAGTTTGCTAGACTGTCGCCTAAACGTTCTAACTCGCCTCTTAGAACATCCACGGAAGAAATGGAAATAATAATATGTTATTCTTAACCTGACATCACACGGAATAAAAAGGAATGCGTAAAATTGCTCTCATGTGCCTATTTTCATAAGCAAGTTGGTATAAGTTTACATAAACGGTGGTTAACCACACTACAGCGATGGTAACCACAGTATCAACTTGCCAAAGCAATCGACAGCGTAAACCATAGCCTACCAATAATTCTAACAACAGTACAGTCGCGAACCGGGATTTTTGAGCCACTTCCCGTTGTTCACAATCTAGACGTGTAATCAATGACCGATGCGACCGACTAGACGTTAGCTATTGCATTAGTAACACGACCAAGTTACAAACATTGATAAGTGGCTCATCCCGATTCGCGACAGTACATCAACTATGGTCACTAACACACACAAATCGCGTTCTAAATCCCGCAAACTAACTCAAAAGTCAGTTAGAACACACACAAATTACCCCACCCTGCAGGAAGTGTAATTTTACACCCTCAGATGCTATCGGGTGAGTAATGAATGCGCTTCCGTCTGCTTTATTGATTGCGAATTGTACGGTGTATAAATGGAACATTATAGGCGATACTGTCTCGGAATTGCGAGGATTTTGGTTGGGATTGGATGGGAAGTTGAAGGGAATGTGTTGTGTTTTATAATAGAGTTAGACAATAAGATAAATGATGAAAAGCTTTTTGCGATCGGATGTCTAGATGATGTTGAAAAGATGGTGTCATTGTTATCGTGTGTCAAAGTAATTTAGCGGGTAGATCGGGTCAATTCCTATTTATTCAGCCCCCATAACACGTTCTATTTCTACCTCTTCAGAAAACTTAAATGCTGAATAAAAAATCTAGATGACACTTATCAATGCATTCCAAAATAAAACTTTTACTTTGATTCTACGCCTTACAGGTTTTTTTATTTAGTTATTTAGTTCAAATATTTGAATTTTTTGGTGACTACAAAATTTATATAAAAGTAAACTATTCTTATATCCGCCAAATTACACTGGCACACCTTGCGCCAAACATCCTGTAATACCACAAAAAAACAAAAGCGCTGCATTGCGAAAAAATACAATAGAACTTGGAATTAAAATAAAGCGTTATATAATAAAGCGTTATTGCTAGTAACAGATTACTAGCCTGTCTCCTAGAATAACCCTTTTTCCTAAGTTGCCTCTTACAAGCTTACAACACACACAGAAGCAAAAGACGACGACAAATTCCGTTTGAGTTGCAGAAGCCTAAAAAGCAGATATCCAAGCAAACAATGATCAAAAAAACGTGAGGCCTCTAAAATGCAACATTACCTTTTAATTCATAATGCAGCAGCGCTGTCATCGCTAGGGTCGTAAATTACCAACACGGCGCTTATTCGGCTGGTATCAAGAACTCGTCCGGCTGAAATATGGCGAGTACGTGACGCCTTAATCTGGGTCTAAACAATTTTTATGAGCCTCGTGTGGTTGGAGGTGAGTTTGGACGAGTCAGACGAGCGTTCTCTGAAGTTAATGTCTTTCTTTTTTCAATAGACTTCCTCTCAACTCTTCTATGGATTTTGTAAGAGGCGACTAAGGAAATAAGTTTGTATGCTAGCAACCTGTTACTGTTACAAACATACGCAAACATCACGGCTATATTCAGAAATTGGATACGCAGATCACAGGAAAAATTACATTATCAAAACCAGGTGTTTCAATTTTTGTATGTTTTATTTTTACTATTATAGCATTTTTTTAGATTTGGAGTTGGATATAGAAAATACATAATAATAAATATATCACGGGACAAATCAAACCAATTAACCGAGTCCCAAAATAAGTAAACTTGTACTATGATAATTAAACAACACATAAACGCATAAATTCATCTAGTTACGCGGTAGCGTATCAAGCCAAGTTCTAGTAACAAGTTACACGAATCATTTAGAGTCACTTTAAACCCTCTTAACTCAAAAGCTGTTTCACATAAACGTGTCCAATAATAATGGCTCATTATTGGAACTTGCGAGATACATTTTGTGCTCTTAATTTCATATACACATCTCAAAAAGGTATCAAACGTCCCAAATCGACATTTTCATAATCATAATCATAATCATAATCATATCATTTATTGCATAAATGTTGTACATGGAGATGTTACAAATTTGCCTATCCAGGCCTACTATCACTGACTAAGACTAAGCCATAGCACAGATTACTAAATAGTTACTACGTAACAGATACTTCACTAATTCGAAAATTTCCAATACCTACTGCTATACTAGCCTACTCCGTCGCGGCAGCAACCACTCCATGCTAAAATGTGCCTGATTGCTCAAGCGTATAGTTGTAATTGCTTCGCATCGCGCGATCCCGTTGCAACCGCAGGGCTGCCTCTTCGGTGAAATTAAATTAACATAACTTTTTGTGCTAAGAAAGTGATAAACTATAACCATTTTTTTGTTGTTTAAAATAATTTAATAGGTATACTAAGAATTAGCATGCCTTTCAGACACAGATTAAACAGATTTACATATTTTTGTTACACGTTGTACCACGTTATACCTACTTATCTAAAACACTATTTCAACAACGTTTAAAAAGCATTTTTTTGCGACGGACAGTCGCGTTAATACCTACCTGAAATAGTGTTTTAGATAAGTAGGTATAACGTGGTACAACGTGTAACAAAAATATGTAAATCTGTTTAATCTGTGTCTGAACGGCATGCTAATTCTTAGTATACCAATTAAATTATTTTAAACGACAAAAAATGGTTATAGTTTATCACTTACCCTTCGTCATTGACAGGTAAATGGAAAAATGTTAGGTGTTTATCCCTCTTTTTACTTGATTTGCACCCATCTACAGCACATATGGCACCACACGGCATTGTAGGTACGCGTACGAACGAATCGATCTATTAAAATGTATCAGCGTGCGTGCGCTTCGCTTGCGAACACCGCACTGAATTTGATCCGCCGGCGGACTGAGAGCGCTCGGGCGGGCGGTAGGTAATTATAGCGCGCAAGTACATGGAGTGACGGAGGCCTGGCCATAGATCAAAACTACAACCCAATTCCAGATAGCCTAGAAAGTTCAAAATTAGCATGCAAATAGGTAGTTAGATGAATGCAAATTAGTTGAATATTTTTTATACTTTTATACGTTTTTTTTTTCAGCCGATAAAAATAAGTGACCTTATTTTAAACTAACAGCAGCAACCGAAACCCTAGGACCGCCATCGAAGTCCCAATCAAACCCCATAAAGCAGGCGACAGGTAGGCAGAGCTAATAGATTTCCCTATTGAGCCATTTGAGCGTCGCCTGTGAAATTAGCTTGGTGCACATGTAAGGTGAAAAACGCCTCGTTTTAGTATGATAAGTTACATACAAATACATACAATCACGCCTATGTGAAAACCACATGCCTCTGATGCATGCTAAGTTTTTTGACGGATACTTCGGGGGAGGTATTCGTTTAAACCGACAATTGTTATAAAGCCTGACCAATATTTTGGAAACTATTTTTAAATTTCCTAATAAAGCAATCCTTACTATTATAAATCGGAAAGTGACTTTATTTGTTTGTTTGTTCCGCTTTCACGCCGTAACTACTGAACCGATTGCTTTGAAATTTTGCAGACGTAAAGTTAGAAGTCCAGATTAAAATAAATAATAGGGTACTTTTTATCTCGGAAAAAATTGATGTTCCCGAGGGAATGTTCGCTTTATACCGCAATATAACCAAATTCCATGCGGGCGAAGCCGAGGGCGGAAAGCTAGTATTCCATAAAATAGCCTTCGTGTTTTGACATTTTTTTAACCCCGATCTCTGATTAGCTTTATATCTCCCAACAAAAAAACCGGTCGCGTCTTGCGTCATATGTAGCGCCAACTTAACACTCCGGGAACCATAGACAAATGTAAGGGTTGGAAGGTTTGACAAAGGTTTACCCGTAACACCATGTTGGTCGCAAAAACAAGTTTGAAGCCGTACTCTTAAATAAACAATATGGTACACCGTAGCCACTTAACCTCAATTTTTGGCAGCGTGTCTTACTATACAAGGTGTTACAAAACCACGGGTAAAGCTTAAAGGGGGTTAAATGGCCCATTATAAGGAGTCGATTTACAATATTTGAGAACCGCAGTATCGCAGTTTGACTTATCGCCAAAATCAATTAAAAAAAAGAATTTCTCATTAATGTACCAACCCTATTACCATGTCACTAAAGATTAAATAACACAGAATGTACATTTTACCTAATATCCGCGGAAGGACTAAGAGTCAATAGCAAAATGTACAGAAGCCGCTGAGATCGATATTTACAAGTAAAAAAAATGAAGACCTGCAAAGATACTTTATGTTAAGTATTTTAACCTAAAATAACACAAATATTTCTTCATACTTAAAACAAAATTACAGAAACGGCTCAAAATGTCCTCCACCTTGCTCTATGCACAACCTTGCGCGCCGGGATATGGCTTGTGTGGCATTTCGCACCATTGTCGGCGTTATTGACGCGAAGACATCTCTCACACGCTGCTCCATCTCTAAAAGAGTTGGGCAATCGGTGGAATAGATTTTGTTCTTCACGTAACTCCATAAAAAAGTCCAAGGGTGTAAGGTCCGGTGAACAAGCTGGCCACGCTACCGGCCCCGCACGGCCAATTCATCCTCGCGGAAACCAACCGTTAAGGTATTCCCGAACCTCGCGAGCAAAATGCGCTGGAACTCTATCGTGTTGAAACACAATGTTCCTTTGGTTGTCAAAGAATTTCTTTTCGGCCCCAGGAAAGTCGTCAAGTGCATCTTCTAACTCGGTTTGCAAGTACGTTAGGTAATTGCGTCCGTTCAAACGTGATGACAAAATGAGAGGACCGATAACATGCCCGTCATAAATACCACCCTACACATTCAGCTTCCACTGATGTTGAAATCTGCTCTGCCGAGACCGTTGAAGATACAAATCTCGCGCACGATTCAAGTTGCCATCTTCATGGCCTATGCACAACATCATGTCGTAGTATTCGGAAAACATACTTAGCCATTTTTTTACTTGATGATAAAAACCGTAATAATTGTAAGATATCGATTTGAAGATTTGAAATTGACAGCATAATGTTTATTTTTAGACTTGACATTTTTCGAAGCCATTAATTCCTCTTATCGAGTTTGCAAACCTTTATGGAGGAAAAATTTAAAATCCGTCAAAGAATACACTCTGTTAAATAATCTATGATAACTTCAATTCTATTAAGTGACAGTTTACTAGGGTTTCCAATATTTTTGCTTTAATATTTTATTCGAATTTTTACCCGATGTTTTGTAACACGATGTTTTGTTATAATGCACATGGCTTAAAACTACCGTACTTTTTGTTTTTTTTTACTGTACGTACAGACATCGTGCGTCTATTTCCAAATTTTAGTGCAACTGTTTTAGCCACTTTTAGCGCAATTTTAGTTTGGAACATCGATGAAAGATGTATAATAATGACAGGTTGCCAGCCTGTCGGCTAAAGCATACCTAAATCTATTTTCTTAGTCGACACTTACGATATCCACGGAAGAAATGGAGGAGCGATACTCTATCCCGACACCACACAGAATTATTGATAGCTGTAGGTAATAATTCCGTAGCTAATAGACAAAATATTATCTCGTGTTTTCGTATCGTTAGCTTTGTACCGTCAGTCAGAAATACAGTCCGATGACGATAATGACGATGGACGATTTTTCATTCTTCTTTCGAAAATGACCATTTTCTCCGCTTGACTCCGCTCCGCTCTCCTCCGCTTCCAAAGAACACACTCGTAAAACGTGACACCGGATCGCAGCCGTAACCCAGCCCGTCAACGGCAAAAAGCCGGACTCCCTCGACGCCTCACCTTGTCACCAATACGATGTGGTATGAGCCATGAGAGGTAGCGGAATAACACAGCATGGTTTGGAGACTAAGGGCGCTTACGTAAAGAAATAGGTTTCATAGACCAATTTGTGCGGATCGGAACGGACCGGTGTAGATGTAATCTATACTAATATAATAAAGCTGAAGAGTTTGTTTGTTTGTTTGTTTGTTTGTTTGTTTGTTTGTTTGAACGCGCTAATCTCAGGAACTACTGGTCCGAATTGAAAAATTCTTTTTGTGTTGGATAGACCATTTATCGAGGAAGGCTTTAGGCTATACAACGTCACGCTGCGACTAATAGGAGCAAAGAAACATTGAAAAATGCGGGTAAAAACGGGGAAAATTAGTCACTATTCCGCGCGGACGGAGTCGCGGGCACAGCTAGTATTTTATATTGAATATGAAACTACCGTGAGACTCACTCATATGAATATTTTATATGTTTACTTTATGCGCTCACTTGTGAAAAACAGGTTTCAGATTTATGTTTTTCTTTATGTCACCACCCTATGTATGTCCTGTCTAACTAAGAACTGAAATTATTTTAAAAGAAGGCTAGAGGTACTTCCCATGGGTGCGCGGGTAGATTTGATAGTTATGTAGAACTTATAATAAAACAGATACACCTACGTTTTGACATCGAGATTAGCTCGACATGTTTCTGGCCAATTTGTGACACATTATCGAGATCATCAAGCCACACTTTTTTGCATTAATGGCCTTGATGGCATGGCGTATCTGCTTAGTTTGTAACACGCTTTACCTCACCATTTTGATTTCACCTTGTATTATTATTGGCAAACCATGCCCGCTTACCTTTTCTCCCTCACACCATACACAGATTCCTGACAAATTGAATCTTGCCGGTCGCCCCGGGCGAGACAAAGGCCACTGTCACATCCTATTTGACCCCTAACGACCCCGCCGCCATTTCAATAAGACCTCCGATTGTTATTAAAATCTCAAAGTGGCAAATCATGCGCACCGATCGTCTGTTGTCTTTGAATGTGATTAGCGGCTGTCTATTGTTTCTGTCGATGTTATTTTCATTAATTTGAGCGGTATTTTGATAGTTGGCTTGGACGTTGGCTTGACGAAATTGAATGACGATAATCTGTTTGATTAAAATTATGTGATTCTGTCAAACGCCGCTGTGGCTTTCTTTTGTTTATATTTTCTGATTTTAATCCAAATGGGTGGGAAAGTAACTATTTTATACATCATGCGATGATTTTGTGAAGTCTATTTATTTTGGTATACCTACCAATCACTAACATTACAAAGTAAATGTTGATAGTACATACACTGCTTGTTTAGGATAGATTCATTCTTATTATGTATAATTACGCTTTGCGCCGCCGCCGGCCCGCGCTGCTGGCCGCGCCGCGCGCGCGCACCAACCTGCTGCGCGAGGCGCCGTGGTCGCGCGCGATCCGTACTCTCAACCTAATTGCGGAGGACTTAGATTTGTTCTTTTGTACTATGAGTGAATTCACAAGAATAGCATTGTATAAAATCGGTTATACTCACTAGTTAAGTTTTTAGTTTTTATTACATGTATGTCCTTATTTTTGCTACAATTATCGCATTAGGCGTAGCCTGTAATGATAGTGTAAGCTTTGGTGAAATAAATGTAAATATAAATATTGTTCGGTGCAACAGCACCTAACACGTGACGTCGGGCGCCCGCGGTCATTCGCGGAGCGTTAGACTTTTAATGCACTTTTAGTTATCGTCGCGATCGGGTGTATTCATTAACATTTGTATCAACATTCATAAACATTATTAATTAGTGATCTTTTATCTTAAACTTTGATTATCTTTTGTGAACATTTAATATATACATTTATCGGGATAAAACTATTTTATTTAACGAACATTAACAACGTAATCCCCGCACTCCCACAAATATAAATAAGATCTTTTGTGTAATGAAGGGTATGAGTGTAACAGCCTTTTAAAGCATTAAACTTTTTATCTTTTCTAGATGTAAATTTCTTGCCATCAGACTCACAGGCTAATGTTCTTAAAAGTCTTTAAAAAAAGTACTTAGTTAAGCACTAGCTTAGCTCATCCGCTCAAAAAAAGCGAGTGAAACACAGTTCAAAAAAACTTGAAACTGCCTTCCACGGGGACTCCAAAGGAGAGGTTAAAGCGTTCCCAAAGTTCATACTTCACCTGGCTCATAACATGCAAATTTAAGTCCTTGAAGGAAAAAATGTTCATTTAAATGAAATATTCAGTAGGCGCAACGAGTGGGGTTATAGCAAAAGTTTTGTGAATTGCCGATGAGGATGGAGGCTTTTATGGGGTATCACTGCATGCTTGTGAAGGTGAACTGAAGAGACGATTGAAATGTGGCGTGAATGTGGCTTTGGCTCTAGGATCGGTTAAGTGCTTTAAGTTAAAACTTTGCCGTGTGGTGCCGGGTTAGAATAGCACCTCCCCCTTTCTTCCCGTGGGTGTCGTAAGAGTCGACTCTGGGAAAGGGGTTAGTGTATTGTGGGCGATGGGCTAGCAACCTGTCATTGCAATATCACGTTTAACCATCTGGTTACCCTGCTGAAATTGCTAAATGTGGCACTGGATTTTTGAATCCATGTGCTCTGCCTACCCCTCTTGGGAATGCTGGCGTGAGAATATGTATATGTATGTTTTTTTTAACTTTTACGTACCTAGTTGACGGCCGGATAGCCCAGCGGTTAGAGAACCTGACTGTGAAGCTTGAGGTCCCGGGTTCGATCCCCGGTCGGGGCAGATGTTTGTATGATAAATACGAATGTTTGCTTTCGAGTCTTGGATGTTTATCTATAAAAGTAAGTTTATCCGTTGTCTGGTACCCCTAATACAGGCATTAAATTGCCTACTTTGGGATTAGGTGATTGGTGTAAAAATTGTCGAGTGATATTTATTTATTTATTTATTTAAAAGTTGTATTTTAAAAACATTGTGTTCCTTGTGGGGCACTCTTCTTGTCAATTACGATCTTTCCAAAGAACTGATGACCTTTTATATGTTGATTAATAATAACATTAGCACAGCAAGATGCACTAGTCTAGCCAGTCGATGCAAGCGCGTGATATTCATTTTCTGACGTCTATAGTTAAACAGTGACCAGTATAGTCTGCACAAGAAGTAAGTTAACAACTTTTTTGTAGAAAAATAAGACACGAAACACAAAGAAAGCAAGCAAAATGATAAAGTAAATAGTCGGAATAACCCTAACAAACCTCTTACAACCAACTTTTATATTTTTGTCATGGTTTTGACAATGACGCATTTCATGTGCTCTATTATAGCTGCATAAAAGTGTACGAATAACTAACTGAACATAAAGTTTCCATTCATTTACAATATTGCCATTATTATCATCAACAATATCGTAGTGAAAAATAACGAATTACGCACGTTGTTTATACCGAGATTAGCTCGACATGTTTAGGATCAATCCGTGATCCATGATCTGGGTACGCGTCTGTCCGCTGCCGTGGCGCGTAGCTTCAAATGATGGATCACGGATTGATCCGAAACATGTCGAGCTAATCTCGGTATAAACAACGTGAGTAATTCGTTATTTTTCCCTATGAGTGAGTCTCACGGTAGTTTTATGTTTAAAACAATATCGTAATCACATTACAAACATAGAGTTTATACCACATCCCTACCCGCGCGGACCTTTATCAAAACTTACCAACTCCCATTCCTCAGGGTGCCTGTTATCAGTTGTCATACGGTCCGGCGGAGTTGGAACTTTTTACACTAGCTGGAAAATTCCGTTTCTTGCAGTAATAGACTCGTGGAAGTCTATTACCGAAGTTGGCGATATCGGGTGCATGATAAATGTTGGGCACATACCGTGACTGGAAGTGGGATAGGTGGAAAGGATAGTAAGGTAAAAGTAAAGCTCGACGCCTCAACGCCCAGTAGATCTTCATTCATTCATTCATTTCAGTAGATTCAGTAGAATCTTCGGGTGACATTAATTTTTAGATGACAATAATTATATTTTCAATAAATTTCTTTGTGATTGGATATGTTAGTAAGTAATAAAATTATTTTCAATTTAATTTATAACATTGCAGTCCCCTAGCAGGGTTTATGTTTGAAACAACAAATTATACAAGATCCATGCACAACATAAGGCAATAAATGAATATGAATATGAGTATGATGACACCCGTCTGTCACCTCTGACATAAGGTTGCAAGTGCCAAGTAGTGTCGATCACATGGACGTTTACCTTAGTTGTAACGACGAAGTGAAAATTATACTTGCCTATTAGATTTGTAACTCCTTTAAAGTCAGTTGAAACTGTTGAAAGGCAATATTACAAGCTTAAAAACTTGCTAAACGTGGCACTGGATTTTTTAATTCATGTGCTCTGCCTACCCCTTTCGGGAATATAGGCGTGACAATACGTAGGTATGTGTAAGCTTTTTGTGTGATCCGGTAAGAATAATAACTCTCCATTTAATCTGTGGATGTCGTATTCCACTAAAGAAAGGTCGCCAGAAGACGCTGAATGCACATCGCTTCCAACAGGAACATTATGGAAGTCTAAAGGGAGAGCTATGCTCAGCAGTTAGATGTCTTATAGCTGAGATAACGATGATGATGATATAATGTTCTGAACAGTCGTTAAGTGGTTACGAAAAGACAGGGTATACTCTCATACATACGGGTCCATCACGTAATTATGGTGTCGGGTTAGAATAAGACCTCTCTTTTTTTCCGTGGATTTCGTGGCGACTAAGGAAATAGATTTAGATATGCTTTAGGTGACAAGCTATTAACTTGTTACTATTAAGCTAAGCGTCCACAGGTCCGCATCGCACGCATTGGACGCATCGGATTCAATCAGATGAATGGCGAAATGCGATGCGTACGATGCGGACAGGTGGACGCACTTGTATGAGTTTCTATACAAAGAATACTACAATCCATTGCGTGCGATACGTCCGATGCGTACGATACCGACAAGTGGACGCTTAGCTTTAGACCTCTTCCATCTCTTTTTAAACCAAAAAAATAATGCATAAAATGCCTTTCCTCACTTTTTAAAATTCGAAATTCGAAATTAAAAACTATTTATACTTACTTTATACCTGCGAAATAGAATCCTATGAGCACTAAACTTGAATTCGTCATTTTTGAGTCTACCAGCGCATCGTAAATACCATTGGCAAGAATGCGCCGCAAGAAACTTTTCGGGAACACAATCGTTAGGTATATTTGAAAAACTGGTTCTCAAGCAACCGAAGCCCCTTGGACCAAAGCCATACAAAATTACCTTAATCTCAGAATTTATAGCAACACCCCGGGTAACTCCAGTTTTATTATGCCGGCACCTGAGTGGGTGCTTCAAACTCGGTAAATTTTGAGTTGAGGGAAGTTAGCTATCATTTAATTAGCCAAGTTTCGGTGATTGATCAAGCCGGGCACCCGGTTCACGTTAGCCGGAGTTTGGCGATGTTTTGGTATTTTAATAAAGCATGTGGTTCACAACTTAAGTTCAAGGGATACACGTTTGAACATGGAATTGAGACTCAGAAGAATACCGATACATATACTTCTCACTCGTGCTCAACGGATATTGGCGCACCACTATCCTTGTTACTATCGTCATTGATATTATTGTGAAATTTTAATGTAGGACAGCAAACAACATTAAAATTACATCACTCATTTGTGAGAATTTTTTTGACACGTCTTTTGTGATATTGTCTGCTCAAAATTAGAGCACTTTCCATTTTTATGGGAAACAAGATGTGTTTTGAAAATTCTATACGAATTTAGTAATTTCCTCCTTTGTTTTCCCATACAAAGTGTATGCAAAATGGTACCACGACGAGAGAAAAAAATTAGGACATACGTTTCTTAATGAAATGAAAAAAATCACCAAAATGTATTGGCAAATATCCAAAGTTTTTTGATAAAAACGTGACTCCAAATGAAAAAAGGCTTTTATTCTTTGATCTCTCTTGCACCAAAATTAATTTTGTTGCTAACCAGATTATCATTGCAGTTCAAAAAAAAATGCTTCAGTTATTTTGAACGTCGGATATCTTAGGGAACGTGATTAGGTAAAATGAAATCCTTACTTCCTCACTGATATTATAAGTCAGAAAGTGAGTTCGTTTGTTTGTTTGTTTGTTCCGCTTTCACGCCGTAACTACTGAACCGATTGCTTTGACATTTTGCAGACGTAAAGATAGAAGGCCGGATTAAATAATAGGCTACTTTTATCCCGGAAAAATTGATGTTCCCGAGGGAAAACAAAAATATAGTTTGCTTGATAGATCGATATCGATCGATGACCGGTCGATAGATGATAGATCGATGGCGCTGTGTGTCATTTGAAACGAGAAGTTTTCTTATAGTTGTGCTTTATACCGCAGTATAACCGAGTTCCACGCGGGCGAAGCCGCGGGCGGAAAGCTAGTATTTTATAAGCGTTTTAATCATAGCAAATTAGTTCGATACCGACAAGCCACACAATACCTAGCTCCCATCGTCAAACTGTAGCGTAGTTACGTGGGTACTGACGCTGATAAAGGAGCGATTTTAGAACACAAGCGATAGCGTTTTAATGAAATATAAAAAAAAATGTTTATTCAATGTGCAACTTGCGACTCGCCCCGGCTTCGTACGGGTGCAATACCGACTTAAATATACTACAAGATTACGACATCACATTAGGAATATATTATTATACTTCAATGTTTCTTTACTATACTATGTAGGTACCTATTAAGGTACAACTGAATATTCTGTGGATATTTAAAGTATCTACCTGTTACCGTTATTTATACCAACCCAAAAATACTGAAAAAAATCACTATTATTATTGTATCCTTCAATATAAATTTAATTTTATTTTCAGTATTTATTGCTATTGTCACAATAGAGATTTATAATCTGTGAAATTTTCACCAGACTGGCTATCACCGTTCTTGAGATACAGCTTGATGACAGACGGACGGACGGACGAACAGTGAAGTCTCAGCAACAGGGTCCCATTTTCAAGTTTCACGCCTATGCGCGAATGGAATAGGCAGAGCACACGAAACGCAGCCACTTCTGGCATAAGGTTTGAACACAGTTTGAAGAGGTAGTATAATAGCGATAGATTGCTAGCCTGTCGCCTAAAGCATACCTAAATCTATTTCCTTATTTTCCTCTTACGACATCTACGAAAGAAATGGAGAAGTGTTAATCTACCCCGACACCACACAGGGAATCCTTTGGGTACGGAAGCCTAAAAAGCGGGTTAGAGCGAATTATTCCAAGATTAAAATTTCGCTTTTAAGGCGAGTCTAAAGCTACTATAGCATCAGCCTTATCTAATTTCGTACGGAGCGTGCTCCTGACGGCGGCAGAGTTCACGCGGTGCGAGAGCACACTAATGCACACAGAGGTGCATTTAGAGCTAATGACCTCCAATTAAAATTATCGATCATTTTATACTAATATTATAAATCTGAAGAGTTTGTTTGTTTGAACGCGCTTATGTCAGGAAGTACTGGTTTTACTTGAAAAAAAAAAGTGTAGGATAGGCCAGTTATCAAGGAAGATTTAGACTTTATAACATCACGCTGCGACTAGAATGAAGAAACATTGGAAAATATAGAAAAAAAACAGGGAAATTTTTCGCTATTCCACGCGGATGGAGTCCCGAGCGCAGTCAACCCTTAACCACCTACGTCCAATTTCTGTAAAATAACATCCTACGTGCGGTCATAGAGACAGCTCGTGAATAATCATCTCAAATTCGGGATCTGTAATATCAAGATAGCATTTCAACGAGTAAAATACTCGTTTATGCTTTAAACTTTTATTTTAGAACTTCAAATAACATAAACTATAATAAAATTTTGAGATAATATGGCATAATCTTTCAAGACTGGTAGATTAAACACAAAAATCGACTCTGATTACATTAAAAGACCTGATAGATATAGGAATTCAAAAAATCAACCTTTTTTTATTCATTTCTATAAAATAAGGAGTTCAACTACAAAAAAAATAAAAAAATAGAGCACTTATCGTCAAATTCTACAAAATTGCAATTCCCAAAGATCCACAATTTTTCAAGGCAGTTGCAGCATATTTTTTACAACATACCCCACTGAATCGGTTCCACGTCACTACAATCTTCGTCTGACATATTTTTGTCATCTGATACCTCCTGTAGCAACCATTTTTCTACATGTTTCACAAAAGTAAACAAAATTATGTGGGTGAAAACAATGACATAATCACGTACGAGCGGTCTCCGAGACGTCTCCGAGACTGTTAAAAAATACAGTAACCACCTACATGCGGTCTCACAGACCGCCGATGATGTTTTATACTCACCAAATCAAAATGAGCATACGTCTGAACGAGTCGACGGCACGGCCGGTACTGCGGGAGGGGCCAGCAAAGCTCCAAGGACACAGACGCGTGTGCGACATACTCGCCTTTAGTTATTGACAATTTTGAGTAATCTATTGTCTGTGAGACCGTACGTAGGTGGTTAAGGGTTAATAATACCAATTACTGATTTATTTTCCAAAATTTTTATTTCGATTTAACTTACAACTTATTTTATTTATAAGTCTCTGATTTACCTGATTTACTTCAAGCTCCCAGAAACTTTTAATAATTTAATTATAAATAACAATATTTCGTTTCACCCGTTATTAGGCCGTATTAACAGCCTTTTAAAGGTTTAGTACCGAGTGCTGAGTTATAAAAAAACATATTTTTTTATCGTAAAACGGCTTTAAAATGCTTGATAAAATCGTAATGAAATCGCGTCGGTGGCCCTTTTATATTTGCCTTGAAATCTGAGCTAACACAGACTTGATAGGAAAAGTTTTAACACTTTCGATTTAGCTTGTTACCATGAAAAAATATTGGAGAGCACTGAATGGCAAACTTTTGAATCTTTTGCCCTTTCAAAGTCACCACATTCAAAGAGTATTATAAATCCAACGGTTTTTAAGTAAAAGCGTCGGATCTTAAAAAAAAAGTTTTGTACAATTATTATTTAATAAACCAATTTCACAGATAAGATAGCAAAATAAAAAATATTCTTAAAATATTTAAGCCTAAAACTTACTTAAAAAGCCCTCTAAAGAAGTAAAGTTGTCCGTGGTACAAAAGCTTCCAATCACACCACACGTCGCCTTGTTACGTTGGATAGCCAGTTTAAATTGCTATGCTTTAGGCGACAGGCTAGCAATCTGTCAGATACTAAAAAATTGGCTGTGGAGCGTGAAATAGTCAGTTCTGTCATGGCACGTTTACCACTACCATTAGTATTACCACTAGTCTTTGTACTCTACACATAAACACAAGTCATCCAGGAAGAAAATTCACCCCACATCACCTGGACTCTAAAATAACAAATTTTGTGGCCTAGTTGAAAATAAATTATCTACGATCCAAGTTAATTTTAAGCCCAGTTTTTCCCGAGATTTTCACACGAACTTTCTCCAAGTCAGCGCCTAATTAAGTAAAGAAACAAAATTGATTAGCCTCGAATATAATGAGCGGAAAAATAACGAGGATTCGCTGGAGCGTGTTCTCTTTTATGATTTTGTGTTTTAGCGCACAAAGTCTAAAGAGTTTCTGCGAGTTAGTGTGGTTTTAGAATGACACCCTCTATGTTCCTTCCGTGGATGTCGTAGGAGGCGACTAAAGAATTAGGTTATGGTAGGTATATCAGGCGACAGGCTAGCAACCTGTCACTATTGTATCTTTTAAATAAAAACTTAAAAAAAATGGTAAAAGCTTTTAAGAATCGTGAAATATTATATACTAGCTTCTGCCCGCGGCTTCGCACGCGTTAAATTTGGGGTATCACAGAAGAGATAGCAGATAGCACACATACTAATTTTATAGCTTTCTACATTGAAAACATCCACTCCCCACTTTAGGGAAATGGGGGGGTTTTGAAGAGACAAAATGTAGCCTATGTCACTCTCCATGCCCTAAATTATCTCTACCTAAAAAATCACGTCAATCCATCGCTCCGTTTAGCCGTGAAAGACGGACAAACAAACAAACAAACAAACACACTTTCACATTTATATATTGGTACGGATTATAATGTTTTGTGTCCTCTGCCTACCCCATTTGGGAATACAGGCGTGATGTTTGTGTGTATGTGGTAAGTTTACTGACCGTTTTTTTCCCGGGCAAAGCGACGCGCGAAATTACCCCCACCATTTTTAACATAAAACTACCGTACTCACTCATAGTGAAATAACGAAACTACTCACGTTTTTTTACCGAGATTATGTGCGCGTCTGTCCGCTGCCGTGGCGTAGCTCCAGATGATGGGTCACGGATTGACCCGAAACATATGTCGAGCTAATCTCGGTCCCGTGTGGTGCCGGGTTAGAATAGAACCTCCCCCTTTCTTCCCGTGGGTGTCGTAAGAGTCGACTCTGGGAAAGGGTTAGTCTATTGTGGGCGATGGGCTTGCAACCTGTCACTACAATATCACGTTTAACCATCTGGGTTACCCTGAAATCGCTAAATGTGGCACTGGATTTTTGAATTCATGTGTTCTGCCTACCCCTCTTGGGAATACAGGCGTGAGGATATGTATGTATGTATGTGTACTTAAAATCTTGTCAAGGTAGACTTCGGGGATTACCTCCTATTTAATTTTCAAGCCATTGCTTTTCGCTCTCTTATATGTACGAGTATTTAATAGATTTATTATAGTATTAAAATCAACAAACTTCAAGACTTAATTCAACAACTCTTCATAATTTGACGACAAGAAAACGAGTTAAACAATATTGCCATCAAAAACCTCTGACCTTTAGTTTAACGGCTGTTAACAAACCCTTATTCTTTTAAAAACCCTTGCATATTTTACAGAAATGAAATTAACACCCTGAGGCTATAAGAATTGAGCCATTTTCCAATTTAGGGCGAAAATGAAAGAGTTTCATAAAACCGTAGAAATTCTGGTGAAAAAGCCGCTGGCAATTTTAAAAAGAAACATCAACTGTGCAATTACCATTGACATTTTCATTCAATCATAACATTTGTAAATGGTGAAAATTTCTATTTGTTATTACCTAAATTGCTGCTCCTCTCTACTGCTCAAAGGTTGGCTGGTAGATATCCTTTTTGGAATAAGTCCGCCTTTGTACATTGTTTTTTTTTTAACCCTTAACCACCTACGTCCAATTCGGGATCTGTAATATCAAGATAGCATTTCAACGAGTAAAATACTCGTTTATGCTTTAGACTTTTATTTTAGAACTTCAAATAACATAATCTTGAGATATGGCATAATCTTTCAAGACTGGTAGATTTAACACAAAAATCGACTCTGATTACATTAAAGGCCTGATAGATAGAGGAATTCAAAAAATCAACCTTTTTTTGTTCATTTCTATAAAATAAGGAGTTCAACTACAAAATTAAATAAAAAAATAGAGCACTTATCGTCAAATTCTACAAAATTGCAATTCCCAAATATCCACAATTTTTTAAGGCAGTTGCAGCATATTTTTTACAACATACCCCACTGAATCGGTTCCACGTCACTACAACCTTCGTCTGACATATTTTTGTCATCTGATACCTCCTGTAGCAACCATTTTTCTACATGTTTCACAAAAATAAACAAAATTATGTGGGTGAAAAAAATTACATAATCACCTACGAGCGGTCTCCGAGACATCTCCGAGACTGTTAAAAAATACAGTAACCACCTACATGCGGTCTCACAGACCGCCGATGATGTTTTTTAACTCACCAAATCAAAATGAGCATACGCCTGAACGAGTCGACGGCACGGCCGGTACTGCGGGAGGGGCCGGCAAAGGTACAAGGACACAGACGCGTGTGCGACATACTCGCGTTTAGTTATTGACAATTTTGAGTAATCTATTGTCTGTGAGACCGCACGTAGGTGGTTAAGAGTTAAACCTGTCTGTAGGTACCCTTTTTATTTTGAACAATAAAGAGTTTTTTACTTTACATTTTTGGGGACTTTTGATCTCTATTCACACAAATAAATAAAACATCAAAACTTAAATATGTAACTAATCGAATTTTGGACTCCACATAGGTACACTCATATTTTTATACTTACATCTTTTTTACAGCACTAGGTATAGTATAAACTACATACATACTACTACACATTTTACCATAGTGTAAGAAATCCATAATTCAAAAACCGGGTTTATTCGAATAAAAACAGTATAGTAAGTGTAGTGAAAATCGACTTAGTTGAAAGCGAGATAATTGTGTAAAAAAAAATTCTCGGAAACGTAAGTAATTTAGTGTCAGGTGTGGCGCTGTTCGGTGAAGGAAAACATCTTGAGGAAACCTGCACACAGCGACGAAGCAATTCAATGTTGTGTGTGAAGTTCCCAATCCGCACTGGGCCCGCGTGGGAACTATAGCCCAAGCCCTCTCATACTGAGAGGAGGCCTGTGCCCTGCAGTGGGACGTATATAGGCTGGATGATGATGATGATGAAGTGTAGTGATAAACTATCTGCCATTTTCTGACGCCTTTACTTAGTGATAGTTACAGCCAAACTCTTGCCCGACTCATTTCCCATTAAAATTTCAAAGTCAGCAGACGATCTATCCAATACTTGATTGTCAATCCCAATTATCAACTGCCGACAGATGGCGTTGTCTGCGTAATAGAGACGTGCCAGTCTCGCCGTCGCTATGAATAGCAACGACGCGGAGTGAGAAACAAAATAACTCAATTTCGTATCGAATGCTTGTGAAAAAAAAATGGCTGCACAGTCTTGGAACGCATAAATACAGTAAGTAGTAATACGTATGTAGAGGTAGTGATATGCTAGCAACTTGGACTACTATTGTGTCTTACGTACTATTGTACAGTCAAGGTACTTGATACCTGTGCCACTTTGAACCTTTTCATAGTGAGTTTCATACAGCTTTGATTAGTAGAAAGTATAGTATGTCAGTGACATTTCTTGTGAAAAGGTACAAAGTGACACAATAATCAATTTTCTTGACTGTACCTTTTTTAATAGCTTTTTTATCGAACTTTAAACTCAAAATTTTGCAGTACTCAATATAAAAGCGAAACTAAACTTGCTCTAATCGAAGCGAGATACTGAAAAAAAATATTTTTCTATAGCGAGTACTCGAGAAGGTTTTACAATTAACCCACTAAATCTAAAATCGGTATTCTTTATGTATTACACTTAAATTCAAAAAATTTCGACACATTAAACACTGCTTCTATAGAATGTAACTGTTACACCAATACCACATTACAGTATCGTCGAGTACAGTTGACCTAGTATTGCTGAGTTCCACCGTGCTCACTATGAAATTTATTATTGTATGATCAAGTTTACCAGAGTTTAATAAGAAAATGCTCGCGCGGTGAGGGTGTTAAGGGGCGGTTTTTGTTAACTCATTCTTAAATTTGATTTTAGATTGGAGAAAACTTGTTTCTTTTATAATCGGGTTATTTAGAAAAGAGATGGGTGTGATTTATTTTTATTAGAACAGATGAATTTTCCAATTTGCTTAAGCTACAAAGTCAGAAAAAAAAACTAAAGAGTAAACCTTAAGCCATTAATAGTGATAGATTGCTAGCTTGTCACCTAAAGCATACCTTCATTTATTTCCTGAGTCGCCTCTGTTATTATAACCCGACACTACACAGTCACATAATATGTAACTTAAATAATAAATAACAAGAAGGAAATGTGTAAGGGCAAGTCGGTCGAGGGCGCCCTCGAAGAACATAATATCGACCAGATCGGCGATGTTCTAAGTTCTAACTAAAGAGTGGCCTAATCAGGAGTACCTGAACCGTCAAGCATGAATGACGAGAGTGATGAATGTGAGTGAAGCATGTCAGAATAGGAGCGAAAGGCGCTCTGATGTCTTTGTCTGCCCCGTAGGGTATCTGGCGTGACGGTTCGGTTATGTTATGTAAATACATACATACAATACATATTCTCACGCCTGTATTCCCAAGAGGGGTAGGCAGAGCACGTGAATTCAAAAATTCAGTGCCACGTTTAGCAATTTCAGGGTATCCAAATGGTTAAACGTGATATTGCAGTAACAGGTTGCTAGCCCATCGCCCACAATACACTAACCCTTTCCCAGAGTCGACTCTTACGACACCCACGGGAAGAAAGGAGGAGGTGCTATTCTAACCCGACACCACACGGGAAATTACCATTATTTTACAACATACATACATACATATTCTCACGCCTGTATTCCCAAGAAGGGTAGGCAGAGCACATGAATTCAAAAATCCAGTGCCACGTTTAGCATTTTCAGGGTAATCAAAATGGTTAAACGTGATATTGCAGTAACAGGTTGCTAGCCCATCGCCCACAATACACTAACCCTTTCCCAGAGTCGACTCTTACGACACCCACGGGAAGAAAGGGGAAGGTGCTATTGTAACCCGACACCATGCGGGAAATTAGCATTATTTTACAACAGTTAACATAATACCAATTTTATTATTACGTATTCGACAACTAGGCCTTAACAACACATGCTAGTATAATTCCAATGAGCAAAATAACTACGTACTCGATATGGAACGAGACCCGTGTTGCTTCCTCGGATTTCCATATTTCAAACTTTTACTTCGGAAACTTACATAGTTTGTTTTCTAAAGAATGTCTGTTTAGTTCGTAATAGTTGAAGGGGTCAAAATAATTAGCTAACTTGTTGTAACTTGTTTATTTAGTGGCCAGTGGGCTATTGATCAATATAAGCACATGCAAACTATCACTCTTATATTCCAAAATAGGGTAGGCAGAACAAAGAAAACACTACGTAGTCAAAAACATGGCTATTTCATGTTTTGTGGCCAGTTCTAGAGTATTTTTTAGGTTTGAAGTTAGGTAGGTAAAACAGTGACAGGTTGTTAACCTGTCACTTGAAATATAACATGACCAATTTTTAGTTGCTTCTTACGACAAACACGGAAAAATTGGAGAGGTGTCATTTTGAACCAGACACCACAACACAAGTTAAGTATACAATTTTTTTGGGTTGTATCTTGACAGGTATAATAGTGACAGGCAGTAAGTAGTATTTCATCTTTTTATTTCTTCTGTGGATGTCGTATTTTTTATTTCAGGCGACAGGCTGGCAATATGCTATTAAGAGGATAGGAGTCGCACCACTTCTCCATACAAACGTAGTCCCCTGTTTTATCCGTGAATAATGACATTAGAGCAAATTTTTTTTTTAGCCCGTGTGGTGCCGGGTTAGAATAGCACCTCCCCCTTTCTTCCCGTGGGTGTCGTAAGAGTCGACTCTGGGAAAGGGGTTAGTGTATTGTGGGCGATGGGCTAGCAACCTGTCACTGCAATATCACGTTTAACCATCTGGTTACCCTGCTGAAATTGCTAAATGTGGCACTGGATTTTTGAATCCATGTGCTCTGCCTACCCCTCTTGGGAATACAGGCGTGAGAATATGTAGAATATGTGTAGGTTTTTTTTACATTATATTTGTATCTGTTGTGGCTATGCCCCTATGATTTGCTTTTATCAATATTCTAAATAAAAAATAAAAGACAAAGGGTTTTATTTAAAAATATAACATTACACAATACCAAAAACATTAAAAGAAAATAACTAATTAAAATAAAGCTAACTTAAGAACTAGAGTATATTTAAAAAAGGGCACCCCCGAGGCATGGTCCCAAAGACGCTGGCAGCAGCTGATAAAAAAAAAAATAAATAAAAATAAAATAGAAAATCGATAAAAGCAAATCATAGGGCCATAGCCACAATAGATACAAATTTAATGAAAAAAAAATTTTTTTGCTCTAATGTCATTATTCACGGAGAAAACAGGGGACTACGTTTGTATGGAGAAATGGCGCGACTCCTATCCTCTTAATGTACCAAAGTATTATAAAATAGTCACAGATTTTTCTATATGGCGTTTCGTGTGTTGTTCCCTTTGGGAATACAAACCTGATGTTATGTATGAAAAATTATAGAACCACAAAATAGTATTTCATCAAACTATCTCCAAATACCGCATGATCGCTAAAAGTACATACATATACATATTCTCACGCCTGTATTCCCAAGAGGGGTAGGCAGAGCACATGAATTCAAAAATCCAGTGCCACGTTTAGCAATTTCAGCAGGGTAACCAGATGGTTAAACGTGATATTGCAGTGACAGGTTGCTAGCCCATCGCCTACAATACACTAACCCTTTCCCAGAGTCGACTCTTACGACACCCACGGGAAGAAAGGGGGAGGTGCTATTCTAACCCGGCACCACACGGGGTCGCTAAAAGTATTCATTCAAAAATCTGTTGAACCAATCTCACGCAAATGAATTCATAATTTAAACATACTTAGCAGTAAGTTATGTAAAATATGAAAAAGCAACTGACTATCCGAGCTGCATGCAAATTATTCTATAAAGCGGCTTATGTAGGAGACATGGCGATAAAAAGCTTTGCGCTCTGGGTCAGGCCACAGCCTAAACGGGAAAGTGGTTCCACTGGAATAAAAATTAGATTTTTTTTTATTTAGAGCAGTGTTTTTGAAGCTGTCAGTTTTGAAGTCTAGGGTCCTGTAGGGAGTCAATCGCAAGGGATGTCAAAGTTTTGTAGTCCAAAATGAAAGTATTACAAGGCAAGGGGTGACTTTTTTTACTTACAAAAGAGTCGCGTATGGAAAAAAACAATCAAAACAGTTATTTAGAGGAACATTTTGAAGCTTGATGCAAAAGATGGGGATTGAAAGCTTTTGTATGTCTGTGTGATTATTTGTTGTTTGTGGTACTCGAGTTTATTTAGCTTGTTATATTTAGGTTTGCGCAAATTTCCTTAGTGTATAACATTGAACCTGGAATAGAACTCAAATGTCTTGTTTGAATAATAGCTTGGTCTTAAAATAAAATTTACTTTTTTAAAGTTTAACATCGTTTCTTTTAAATAATAACTCGTTGCTAATGCCTATAGACATTCGCCATATCTGACATATAGCAGACGCCAAACTAAAAAAAAAAAACAATAGAAGTGAAACCACTGAATCTATCTAGTCTTCGTGGCAACGATTGCGTCGTAGCACCGCTACGGAGCTACCGAATGCTACGAAACGCTACGAAGTGCTACGCCGGAGCACATTACACGAAGTGGTTGCGAATCCTTCACACTATTTAGGTAAGCGAGTCCGTTCTCTAGAAGTCGGAAAATGGCGGGTTTAAAACTAAAATACACAGTGGCCATAGACTGCATTTAGTTCTGCAGTCTCTAAAGCAGATTCTCTCGCTAAATGCTAAGTGTACTTTTAAAATCATTTAAGTGTTTATGTATATACATCTGATTACCCTGAAATTGCTAAACGTGGCACTGCATTTTTTAATTCATCTGCTCTGCCTACCCCTCTTGGGAATACAGTATATATGTATGTATTATTATTACGAATAATTGCGCCTGTGTCTCCAAAATCCAAATGGTGTAGGCAAAACATACGAAATAAAACACAAAAAACCTCACGTTTCATAGCCACTTTTAACATTAATTTAGACTTAGAAAACAAATGAAAGATGTACAATAGTGACAAGCTAGCCTGTCGCCAAAACATACCAAAACCTATTTCTTTAGTCGCCTCTAACGACACCCATAAAATTTATACAAAAGTGTTATTCAAAACCAAACGCTACTAAATTAACTAAATATTCCACAATTTATTTTGCTATTTCAACTAGAAACACTTTCACTTACATTGTATCACTTAGCACTAATGGTTTAGATTTCTTATCTAATCGTATTAAAAGATATAATCAACCCTTGCTACTAGCTTTAAAATACGGTTAGTCTAATGAGTTAGAATACCTACTTGGCGTAAAGAATAAACTTGTGTGGTATCGAGTTAAGGATAACACCTCTTCATTTCTTCCGTGGATGTCGTAAGAGGCGGCTAAGGAAACAGGTAAGTACGTAAGTAAGTAATTAAACAATTTATTGTACAAAAGGAAAGAACACTAAATACAAAACTCATACACAAATGAAAAAGCTCTTAGGTACACACAACCTTTGAGAGTCAGAGAGGAAACTTGATTATTAACAGGTTAAGGCGACAGGCTAGCTTCCTGTCACTATTATACCTGCCAACTCAAAACCCAGAAGTACCATGAGACGTGGAATAGCCACGGTTTTGTTTATGTAGCGTTTCATGTGCTCTGCCTATCCCATTTGGAAACACACAGGCCTGATGTGTGTATGTAACAATAACACAAACTTGATAATGTAAAGTGCTCTTGAGCTTACTTTAAAAAACAAAGTTTTGAACTTTGAATTTTGAATTTAACATTACACAAAAACTACGAACAGTAAAAATAGAACTTTAATCGGGTTAACAGTCCTCCAAAGTGAAAAGGTTGAATTTCACTGGGACAGAACAAAAAACTGCATTTTAGTTGAGAACAGCGATTACGCTCTTGCGAGGCATTGTTGACTGCACGATCATTAACAACCCGTTTTATTTTACCATGTTTTATTTTTGCAGAAAAAGTAGGTTTTATTTTAAGGTTCCGTATCCAAAGGGTGAAGGGATCCTGTTACGGAGACGTCTGTCGCCAGACTATGTCTTAAGAACCGCGGTAGCTAGACTAATAATTTCATATATTATTTATTTCTAATGACGATATGACAAGTAGACGCTTAAAATATTCACGGAATATTTAGTTGTTTATCTACTTTAAAGGTAAATAATAAAATTATAATAAAATAAGTATTTTATGTAATATGTTCAATACGTGTAGATAATAAATTCTTCCACATTTTACTGTAGTAACGCATACTTAAACCTTAAACCAAACCTTAAAAACAAAACGTTCCCAAGCTAACCCTTCATCATCCCACGGCACAAAATATAGCACAAACGTGTTCAAAAACAAAACACTTTTTACAATAAACGGCTAACATTCATTTGAGGCAATTAGCCATATTATGACACTTAACGCTATGAATGTTAAAAAAAACGTTAATTAACATACAGCGTTTTAAAAAAGCAAACATGCACTCCCGAGGTGTAATTTGCAAGCACTTTAGAATAACACGGTGTTTATGCATTTTTCTTTTCAATTTTGCTGTCGTGTGAAGCTTGTGACTGAAAATTTGATCTAATCTGGATGATGTGAGAAGACAAGTGTATTTTTTTAATCGTCTGATTCCCAAAAATCATAAGTAATTACAGTATAGGTCAAAAATGTAAGGAAGTCACCTGTTGTATGTAGTTGTGTACAGTTGCAATGAACGACGCAAGAAATACGAAGACAATTACATGATATTGACAGCTATTTATATCTTACCGTGACTATTGTGTCAATCATAAGTGGACAGGAATAATCAAACTTGAAAGATAAGCAAATAATGAGTTTGCAAACTATACGGTATATTTCAAATTTCAAAAGTAGAATGTAAAATGTTTCAAATGTAGAATGCACACATTACTCACATATACAACAGGTGACTTACTTAAACTTTTCATCGGTATCGATTTTAACAACGTACTTAACCATTATTGAAGGCTCATTATGCTTAGGCTCATTAAGTATACAC
>BHDV01071534.1:0-21765 GCA_005406045.1 Adoxophyes honmai
CGGTGGTAAAGTTATGCGGTTTCCTCCCGAAGCACCCTGTATATTTCCCAATCCGCACTGGGCCCGCGTGGGAACTATAGCCCAAGCCCTCTCAGACTGAGGGGAGGCCTGTGCCCTGCAGTGGGACGTATATAGGCTGATTATTTGTATTTATTTTTTAATTAATTATGAACTCTGAAAAATCACCTTAAAGTAACCTAACAAGTTGTGTAACCTAAAAGTAACCTGAGGAAGTTAAAAGTCACCTAAAAGGTTACAAAAGTAACCTTCTGGCAACACTGGACGTTAGCTTGTTTGACATATAAACGCAGTGTTGCTAGTTACAACATTTTTAAAACTCTTAGATTGTCAATTAAATGCTTGATGGTGTATGGATTCTTTATGTTGTCAATAACAGAATTTTGTATGGCTTTTGTTCTTTTGTCTATTTGTACAGAGAAAATTTAACAAAAAAAACCTGACAAGACAGCATTTGTCTATGTTCATCAATCAGCTGTTTGTCAAATATATAACCTAAAAAAATCGAAAATCGAAATGAAATTTGTGTAATAATATTACATAATGGAATTGGAACTAATTGCCTCAGAACCAAAAACTACTAAAAGGCTATCGCCAGCAGGAAAGTTTTTAATTTATTCAACTGGTGGATTAGCCGTCGGAGTCAGCATCATTTGTATCCCATTCGTGTCGCCAGCCCTAAGAAAAGTTTGTCTGCCTTACGTTCCGGCTACAACAGACCAGTTAGCCGGAGTTACCCGAGCATTAGCTGGACGAAGAGGCAGGCTACTAGACGTCGGTTCAGGAGATGGAAGAATCGTTTTCACAGCCTCCAAGTTAGGCTTTAAAGCCGATGGTGTTGAGCTTAATCCTTGGCTGGTCTACTATTCAAGGATAGCAGCTCTGCTTTCATCACAAAGTCAAAACACAAAATTTTACAGACAAAACTTATGGACCTTTAGTTTAAAACCATACAACAATATAGTAATATTTGGAGTTGAACAAATGATGGCAGAATTTGAAAGCAAGCTGCTAGCTGAAAGTGAAAGTGATACAGTTGTGGTGGCATGTAGGTTTCCTCTCCCTAACATGATCCCAGTGGAGACTATAGGGCATGGAGTAGACACCGTTTGGAAATATGTGATTAAAAGATAGCAACATTGGCTTAATATTTATATTTCTTAATTAATATAATTTACATTGCTTATAAGTAAGAATAAATAATGATCAGAACCTGCCACTCCTTTTCCTGCCAGTGTACTTGGTATCTGGCTTAGTATCTTTGCCTTGCTTCCTTCTCCGTTCCTTCTTTTCAAGAAGCCAGGCTTTTGTGTTCTTGAGGGGCTTGCCTCTTGCATTTCTGCTGGCTTCTCTCTTGGCATACTTGACTTGGAGTTCACTTTCTTCTTCTGTTCCTATTAGGAAATAAAAAACAAAAAAAAAAAATGTGTGGAATACAGCTATTCAAAGTAGCTAGTAAAGTACATGTACTTAATTTTTTCCACAATACATTACTACCCTAACAGTTAACTTGGATTTAATCATGTTATACAGCAAATAAAGGAAAGCATATTTTGAGCAGACTTACCTAAGGCTTGAGGCAATGGTGCTGCCCCTCCTGTCATGAGCACAAGGAAAAATTTCTTAGCCTTGGTTGAATTTGGGTAATCTATAACCACACCTCCATAGAAACCTGCTTTCATGGCTTGAGAGGTCAGAAGTTCCAACTGAGACTCATTTTTAGGGTAAAATTGGAAAACCGCTCTAGCTGATCTAGACTGGAAAGAAAGTTTCTTTTTAATCATTTTGTACTTAAAATAAAATTATCATTTTGTGATTACTATAAATAAGACATGAAAACATTTCTCTGCATACATACCAGTGATGCATACAAAGTACTAAAGAATTTGTACAGCCTTTTAACAGGCTGATGTGACTTTTTATCGGCATTGAACAGCCATTGAATGGCTGAGACAGACACAGCTCCATCAAAACACCCAGCCCTGAACGGAACACCTTCCCCCATGTCACTGAGTACCAGGTCACCCTCTGTTTCACGCTCTAAAGCCACCTCTGAAAAAAATTAAAATTAACAAATTATTAAATGTTCCATGAAGAGTAAATCAGTGTTGCAGAACATACTTCAGTTCAAACTGTTTGCAATCAGATTCTACAAAATGTAGGACTATCCAAAATTTTTAACATTAGCCAACAGTATATTTCAATACAAATACAAACTAATATTCAGCTTTTTTTTACCAAGCATAGCATTAGATATGTCCATGCCAATCCACATGTGGCCATTTTCTTCCAGCACTGATCCTGACAAGCCTGAGCCGCAGCCAATGTCCAAGAGCAAGCACGGAGTATCTTCAGGCAGTAATAACAACTCGAGACATCTCTCTGTCATCTCAGCCTGAATGTTTATTATTCGCGAACTAAAAATACAAAAAAAAAATGTCCCTAAAAAGATTTACAATTCTAGAAAAACGGCTGTTTACATTAGTATAACTTACTTTTGAGTATATTTCCGTGCTTCATCCTCATTATAAAACTGAAAAGATTGAAAAGTTGTTTTATTTTTGTCCAAATTGAACGTTTATCTTCGCTAATGAAACTGCAACCAAAAAAGTGAAACTTACAATTTCCGGTGGTGCTTGAAATTCCGGCCTTCTAGACATTTTTTCAATATAGTAAAAATTTGTTGGTTGGAAGATAAATAATTATTAATAAATATAATAACAATATTCACACGAGCTCTATTAACCTCAATTCAAAACATTTATTTTTAAGCTGTCAACTGTCAAGTGTCAAGTCAACGTCAAAAACGTTTAATAATGTTAATTTAAACAAGAAACGTAGGGATTTTTAGGGACAGAAAAAAAAGTTTCCTACTCTCAAATCTAAAAACAGGTTTTAGAAAATTGTGTTGATCAAAACCATCGATCAAAACTAGCAAAAACTAAATACAGTACAAAGTTCGCCGTTGCACGCAATATCAAAACGCAATAAGACTTGCCATTTTACAAAACAATTATCGTATTAGTAGTTTTTTTTTTGACTTAAATGTTCGAATGAAAAACATTTAGAAATAAATATTCGCTGCTTTCAAAATTACGATGACTATTTTATGTAATTTTTTTACGGTGATCCTTTATCAATACCTGAAATAAATAAAATTCATTACCATGAATAGGTATTTTATGAATACCTACAGACGTATTGGTTATTAATTATGAATATTTTGATGCACGACAAATAAAATTATGCGATGATTGATTTTCCTTCTATTTTTGTGGTTTTTTGATATTTTGCCACTGTAACTAGTGGTTTTAAAAAATATTCCCTGGCAACATTTATATAAAAATGTCATCTGTTACGCGGGAACAAAGATGTCAGAATTGTCAGATAAAATGAAAACTTGAAACACTAAACAGAGATGAGATGCTTCTTTTCCTCGGTTTATCATTTGAAGTGTTTGATTTTAAACCTCATCTTGTCTAATGAGCATTTAGTTGTAATATGTTGTTGTGTATTATTCAATTTGTTTATTGATCTCAAGTTCTGACATGCCTCCTAAATCTTTAAGCCTGAAAAAGGTTTGGTGTTGTTATCTTATTATGATAGGAATAATTGAATAAGTATCCAAGTGTAAGATGTGTGTACTAGTTCAATTTAATTCAATTTTCAGGGGCAAGCAGGTCCGTCGAAAAATCAAAAATCAATCACACAATTTTTTAAAACTACGACTGTAAGTAATTCCCAAAAATCTCCTGATAAAACTCCTCTTACAAAATGTGAAGAAAAACCAATAAAGCGGAAAGCAACCTCCCCGCTTTCTTTTGAATCTACGAAGACTGTTGAATCATGTTTAAGTAAGAAAGACTGCAACAAAAAGCTGAAATGTAACAGTGAAAATGGTAAAAAAACTCCCCTCAAAAATGGTGCTTTCTGTGGAACCATTAAGAAGTCACCTGGCAAAGAAAATGGTCCAAAGCCAGAACACATTTTGTCTGACTTTGATAGTATTTTAATACCAGATGATGTAGAAATCAATGGAAATAATGGTTTGAATATTAATAATTGTACACCAAAGAAGGACAGGGCTCCATTAGTGTCTTGTTTAGTTTCTAATAAAAGTGAAAACTTTGTGATAGCTTCGGATAATGATGATGAAACTGAATCCAGCAATTCTGGCCTTAATCAATGCCAAAGAAAATTTTCGCCTAATTTCTATGATTTAAATGATGAAGACTCATTTGAATCTGTTAAGACACCTGTTAAACTTGTCAATGGTAAGAAATCATTTATCTATCTTTGTCATTATATGTTGGGGGAATGGGGGGGGGGTATCCCCTTTTGTGCAATAAATTACTTTGTGGTCAGTGGCTGACTAATTTTATGTTTGGGGAATCCCCTCCTTACTCTTCGACAACCCCTATATTAATACTAAAGCTGCACTAATACTTAGTGTTTTCCTATTCTTCAGGTTCAATGCACCATTCTAATAACATTTTATCTTTTCTTTGTTCTCTTATTGTGTGTGGTCATTTTGTTATTTTATTTATTCTTATGTTTACATTGCATTTTTCTTTCAAGACCTACTTTGCAATTAAACTTTTAAACAACCACTGAAAATTCATTAATTTTACAGGCACTCCTAAGAGGCATAGTTCAGTGAAGTCAAGAAATTCACCTCTAAGGATGGCCAAATCTCCAAAAAAATGTACCAAGATTCTAGAATTCAGTGACCAAGAGGTTGATTCTATGTTTGGTGATGACTGGGCAGGAGACATGCTTGAGGTGTGTATTGTAACTATTACAAGCTGGGGTTAAACAGTTTTTTTAGTTTAGTTTCATCCACTCAATTAATGCATTGTATATTGTGTTAGACAGGATTGAAATATGTAAAATAATATTGAAAATTTCAGATAGGAAACTACCAATATGTATCTTTTTATATAATTTTGTCTGTATCTTAAAGTTGAATTAGGTACAGTTTTCGAAGTATTTTTGGACCAAAATATGACATTAAATATTGCAAAATTTACCTCTTTGTTTATTCCAGGAAAAGATTGATGATTTAGACCTAAGCACAATGCAGCGCTGCACAATAGAATCTGTACGAAACCTTCCCAATAGGCTGGAATTGAGGCTTAAGAATTCAACTAACAATAGTGGTTCTTGTTTTGTGGATGGGATATGGTAAGGAATTCATTACCGTTTGTATAATTTGCTCAGTTGATAAGGTAATTGTAGAAATTCAATCATTCTAAATTAGATTGTAAGCTCATTTTCAATAAACTTTCCAGGCTAGACACACCCCTTCAGCCTGGTGACACTATCAGCATATTGGCGCCAAAAGATTCCTCAGGGTGCTTCTGTGTGACTAACAGCTCAGGGCTCATAGTGCTCCGCCCTGACCGCCTCGTGTCCTCCACTAGTGTGGTGGCCGGAGTGTTCTGTAAGAGGAAGGCAGTCTTGCAAGAGAGGTGGAGGGGCATTGATTCTGCTAACTCAGCTGTAAGAAACTTGAAATTTCCCGTCTCATGATTTTTTCTAATGGAAGTCATGAGAGATAGACAGATTTCTCTTAAGTTGGGCTGCAATCTCGCCCATCATTTACACCATCTTGGTTTTATTTAATTTTTTTTTACATTTTTCAGATGACAATCGGAATTTTAGTTCATGAATTGGTACAAAAAGCTTTGACACAGAATATAAAAACAGTTGATCAGCTACGAAAAGAAGCAGATAACATAATCAAGGATTCAATTCAGTGCCTTTACGATGCAGGTTTGTCTGAAGAGGAAGCCTGCTCAAACATGCAGCAGTACATATCACCCCTCGCAGAATTTATGCAGATTTATATGTCAGATAAACCACCTCCAAATAAGGTAAAGTTAATAGTGTAATTGTTTTTTGTGAAATATTTCAGCTTTATTTTCAGCATAAATAAAGTTATTATACACATTTGTATTTCAGGGACAGAAAGATAGGTGGTCTGGGGCCATAGACAAAGTATTAGACATAGAGGAAAATGTATGCTGCCCTCAGCTGGGACTGAAGGGGAAAATCGACGCCACCTTACAAGTCACTATACACGACCGGAAAGGTGCGTTCTTAGTTCGTGTACCAAACTGAAGTCGCACAATTGACCGTGTCACTTGTTTCGACATCGACAATTAAAATAAAAGGGCTGTAGAACTTCAAACTGACTTTTAATCACGTCTTCATTTGTCTTAGACGGTCGCGAGTCGGCCATCCATACTCGTAATAAATTAATGAATTAAGCTTTCGAGCGTCATTTGTCACAGGCTTCAGAACTTTAAAGTGACGTTCGATCTCGTCTTCATTTGTCTTTGGTACTTGAAGGTCGCTCGTCAGCCTTGGTCCCGTTGGAACTGAAGTCCGGTCGCGCGTCGGCGTCGGCCGAGCACCGCGGCCAGCTGGTGCTGTACGGCATGATGCTGGCCCTGCAGCAGCGGTGGGATCCCTCTCGCGCGGAGCAACGCGGCTTGCTACTATACCTCAAGTGAGCATCTATGGTTTAAAGGTCGCTTGTCGGCCTTGGTGCATCTAGAGCTGAATACAGCCTTGCAGCAGCGGTGGGATTCCTCCCGCGCGGAGCAACGCGGCCTGTTACAATACCTCAAGTGAGCATCTATGGCTTAAAGGTCGCGAATCGGTCTTGGTGCCTCTAGAGCTGAATACAGCCCTACAGCAGCGGTGGGATCCCTCTCGCGCGGAGCAACGCGACCTGTTACTATACCTCAAGTGAGCATCTATGGTTTAAAGGTCGCTTGTCGGCCTTGGTTCCTCTAGAGCTGAATACAGCGCTACAGCAGCGGTGGGATCCTTCTCGCGCGGAGCAACGCGGCCTGTTACTATACCTCAAGTGAGCATCTATGGTTTAAAGGTCGCTTGTCGGCCTTGGTTCCTCTAGAGCTGAATACAGCGCTACAGCAGCGGTGGGATCCCTCTCGCGCGGAGCAACGCGGCCTGTTACTATACCTCAAGTAAGGTACAGTTTACAGAGCGACTAGAAAGAGCTAAATCAGGGGTGTGACGACCACGACTACTTTGCCAAGAGTGTGACAATGAAGAAGATTTTAGATTTACATTTGTGAGCAAAATTCCAATATCGAGACTAGGCATGTCACGAATATTCGCATTCGCATAATAAACTGAAGCATTAAAAATGAATTGTGCAGGGAACGGGTAGATCTGCGAGAGGTTAGCTGCGGGTACCCCGAGCGGCGCGACCTCATGATGCTGCGTAATCAACTGGTGCAGTATCTGACGAGCGGGCCTGATGCACCCGATCCAGGTAAGACCTTGTCAAACCCGTATTCGCAAGCAGCGTGCGGTGCGGAATAATCACCGATAACCGAGCGATCATTCGCATTGGTGGCTCCGCATGCCTGCAAGAAGGAGACAGAATTTTCAATGATTACTTAGTAAGGCAGGCTGGAGTGCTCAAACCAGTCTAATGCGAGATATCTGATCTACCCTACAATCTCTGGTGTCGCTCGAGCAGGCTTAAATTACGGCGTTCACCATCGTATTTGTAATTGGTCTGGTCAGCTCCAATATTCAAATTGTTGATAGTTTGGCTTTCGAAAGATAGGGAAATGACAGATAATGTATGGGCGTTGTCACTATCCATTACTAGTAGAGCTAAACCGGAGGTAGATTGAATGTTTATTCTCTGTATATCTTAGAGCGTGCGCACACAGAGAGCGGTCAGGTGTTCCGCGTTCTGAAAGTTCTGTTGACCGCTGACCGCTCAAGAGTTCCGACGCACACAAGTGGCGTGCAAATTCTTGCGTTCTAGTTTCGTTCGTGTTTTCGTACATACAACATGTCACCGGAGAGTTCATCTTCCGATGAAGAATTATTGCTTTTGTGGAGTTTAGAAGCTTCTAAAAGAAAAAGAAAATATTGGGTGCACCCTATTAATATCACCCGAGAAGAACAGGGCGAATTTAGTAGTATTTTTCAGGATTTACTTCAAGATGAAAAACGATTCTATGTTTATTTTCGCATGTCAATAAATAGTTTTAATGAATTGTATTACATCTTGAAACCTCATATAGAAAAACATAATACTAATTGGCGAAAGTGAGTTTCAGCAAAAGAAAGGCTGGCTAATCTAATTAATCTGACCTAATCTACATCACTTAAAATCGTATAATAAACTCCTTTCCCTAACTAATTCGATAAACTTCTCTGTATTTGCAACCTCCGACATCGCGGCGTTCTGCGTTCTCTGTCTCCGCGGCAATAGAACTCTGACCGCGGCGTTCTGCTTTGACCGCCGCTGTCTGACCGCCCGCTGTGTGCGTTGTTGTTAGAAACTCGGTACGTTCGATAGAACGCAGAACTCGGAACTCGGAACTCCTGACCGCTCTCTGTGTGCGCACGCTCTTAGGAACAGCTTAAAGCAACTATACATATGTACATAGATTATTTTAAGAACCACTTATAAATATTCCACAGAGCAACTACCAGACATTGAAGAAGCGACGCACCTGCTGCAGCAAGACTTGCCGGAACCTGTTCATCATCACAACGCCTGCGCCAAGTGTCCTTACCTCACTGTATGCTCCTTACATCTTTGGTGAGCATACCATATCAGCGCAATTAGCTTCATCCTTCGCGGCCCACGTTTTGACCAATCACAATGCTCGACTGACGTGATGTGTGATTTCAAGCTTTGCGATTGGCCAAATCTGCATTACTTCCTTCTAGTTTATTGGACCTGCAACTCTTTTGTCTCTCCCTCAGGCACACGAACGGTCCCAAGGTATCAGACAGCCATCCTCTGTCAAAGCTGCGTGTGGAGGCTCTGGGCCACTTATCTACGGAGTACATAGAGTATTTCCTGCAATGGACAGCCCTCCTCAGGATGGAAGAGAGTCTGCAGATGGCTTCAGCGCCGCTGCATGCCTTGTGGACAGATAGTGCTGAGAAAAGGTAGGAAGATGATCAGCTGACTCATTGTCTAGTTAGATCGCTATCGAATCGAAATAGGCTCGTCATTAATGTTAGGTCTGAATATTTATACAAGCTAATGACGTTAGACGTTTTGGTCTTTTTTTCAGAGCAAAACGTGGAACTTGCGCTGCCAATTTGAGACTGAAATCGGTTGATAAATCTGGTGACAGATTTACACATACATTCCGAAGAGGATTAAATCAAGGTATGAAATCTCTTTTCATTTATGGTTGTTATGTGGATCTTGTGTATTCTAGTTCGTTTTTGTTTTGTAGTGCCTTGCAGTGAGAACAAAAGCAAAGGTCCGCAAGAAGGGGACTTCTCTGTAGTGAGCATAGATGATAGACCGTGGATAGCAGCTGGAGTTGTTACCAGTGCTGAAGGCAACGAAATACAAATTCTGCTGGAAAGGTACATACTGCCACGGTATTAGTAACATTGTAAAACCTTGGGTCGTTCATTTCTTATTTCAATGTGACAAAAACTAAAAAGCCGCTTACTTATCGGTCAGTATCCATTTAACACGCACTGTTAAAGACAGATTTCAAAATTATAAACCCTTATTATTGCGTCGGAGATTATAAAATGGTAAAAATCAAAAAACTGCATTGAATCCGTTGAAGCTGTCGTATTTCTTATTCTTAGTAACCCTTTCAAATCGACATGATGCGATCGTGATAGTTAGATTCTATTTTTATTTGAAACTTTTTGTTTGTGTTTTATGGTCAGATTCAAATGGGTAAAAAGCGAATGTTGATACATGAACATAAATATCACATGTCGCAAAGAGGGAAGCTGAGCACTCGAAACGTTACATTCACATATACTTGACTATTTTACGTTTAGGGCCAATTTTAAGTTACTAAACAGTAATTATTTTTGTTACGATACCTAGTTCTTATTAATTCAAACGTTTCAATCCTACAGAGACTTGAGTTGCCGGTTAGATAAAGACACAGATTTTCACATCGACACTTACGAGTCGTACGCGACGACAGTTCAGAACTTGACGAACCTGGGGGTGCTGTTGGAAGACAGTGACAGAGCGCAAAGACTGAGAAAGTAAGTAACTATCTCATGTGTTAACTGGAAAATTGTTATTGTAAATGAGTGACGACTTGCCGTCCGTCCATTTTTCATATCATTAGACAGCAAAAAATTACTATAATACAAGTCCTAAAAGTTTTGAGAGACGTCACTATATGGAACAATTTTTAACTAGGCGTGAAGTCACAAGCCCCCACTGGAAGTTTGATGATCTATCTATATGTTTGTCGATGTTTAGTTATTTAATAAACCAAAAACCACGTGTCTCATATTTTTCCATAATCCAACTCTAACGGACTAATTACAATTTCATATTTTTAATCCAGTCGACATCTCTGAACTAGTCTTTACACAATGACAATGATTACAGAGTAATAATAGACAAAGAAACACCCCAGTTCGAAAAGAAGCTGCCTCGCGAGGTGGGCCGAATGGGAACCAAACTCATGAAGTCGCTGAACATCCAGCAGCAGCGGGCCGTGCTCAAAGTGCTGGCTGCTAAGGACTTCGCGCTGTTGCAAGGCCTGCCTGGGACAGGTATGTTAATAAGTTATTTACAGAAGTGGTTCCCAAACGGATCCGTGGACCAAATTATTTGGGCACACGGGCCACCGGCCAATTTCCTGTAGTTTTCATACATTTTATATGGAGTCGCCGCACACGGTGGCCTCCACACGCTGCAATCGTCGCAGCTCACTTCTCTTGGCCCGCACCGGCCACTAAACGGCTGTCCGAACTAAACAAGTGGCTTCAACTACTTTTGTAGCTGCGTCTAGCTTCTCGTGGCGGCGTTTGTGGCTGTGGCCGGTGGCCCGTGTGCGGCGACACTTAAGTATGATGTAGCCACTGAGTAAAAGATTGCAAAAAATCATCACGTATCGTAGACACATTTGCATGTTAGCTATAGACATAGATGAAAGAAGTACTATAATGAAGGCCAGCTGCATTTTAAATCGACTGTCTTAGCAGGGTTGTCAAATGATTAAGAAGTTATCCGTATTTTGAGTACTAACTTAATGTCTTGTCTAAAATGTATTCACGACTTTAATAATGATGTTCTAGAAATTTTTACGCAACAATTAAAATTTAAAGGTAAAACTCAAACGATAAGCGTCCTCATACAAATGCTGGTGGCTCTGAAGCAGCGAGTGCTGGTGACAGCTCACACCCATTCGGCTGTCGATACTGTTCTACGCCGGTAAGTGTAGCGAATTGATCTCTGTTCTACATCGCACTAGCAAAATTTCTCTAGAATTTGCATAAATACAGCTTCCATACTCACTTTCTTTGAATCTTAAGTACCTACTCGTACCTACCTATAAATTTCTCGGTTGGGGTCTCACACAAATTAAACTCGAGTTTATGATTTTTAACAAAAAAGCTTGCCAGAAGTTAAATTTCACCATGTTTACGATTATCATTGTACCCATAACACAATAAATATACTGTCGTAGACTATAGCTGTTTATTTAGTGTAATTTTCACGCGTTTGTCTTTCATTTAGGTTGCCAGAAAATCTTCGAGTGATGCGTTTAGGCTCAGCAGCGCGCGTGGCTCCTGACTTACTGCCAAAATGCGAACACCAACTCTCCAAGAACTGCAAGACACCGCTAGACCTAGAAGAACTGTATAATTCCATGGTATGCATCAATAAACTAAAGTAATATAACGCAGTCGAAATTTCCCTGTTAGATACCTACTAGTTCTGAGTGAAGATCGCTCGGCAAAAATAGTAGGGGTATGCGCAGTAACAAATTTTTAGGTCTATTAAGTATCCGAGAAGCGAGGAGTGTGGACGGTAAACACTTTATTTGTAGATCAGTCGCACTTCACCTCGCGTTGCCCCCGATGCTCCGATTATTCCTATTAGTTTCACCGAGCGCTCATAAACCACCGCGCGAAACCATTTTTTAGTCGAAACCGTTGTAAACCGATTTAATGCAGTACTTGTGATGGTGTTTGTTTCACAGGAAGTAGTGGGTGTGACGTGTCTAAGCGCAGCGCACGCCATGCTAGCTCGGACCACCTTTGACATCTGCATAGTCGACGAAGCTACACAGGTATGCTTCTATTTTATGCCTACAAATAACTGGTCCACTTGGTCTAGCCGCATCTTTTATGACATGATTATAAATATTACAAATGGGTAGATGACTAAAAAAAAACTATTTATCCCGTCAGATAGATTACCAAAAAATATTGTACATACATTACATTACATATGTTTTTTTTAACAAGCAAGAAATGACGAGGATACATTGCTCTGAAGTTTTGAGTTACGTCACTACGTGGTACAAGTTTTACCAAGGCGTGACGTCAGGAGCTGCTCTCCGGAAGTTTGATTATCTAATCTATACCTTTGTCGATGTTTAATTATTTGATTAACCAAAAAAAACATGTCTCATTTTTCCACAATCTGACTAACGGGCTAATTAGAATGATAATATATATTTTTAACCCTGTCATCATCCCTATTTTCAGGTGTTACAATGCACGGTGCTGCGTCCATTGTTTGCGGCGAATCGCTTCGTCCTTGTGGGAGACCCGGAACAGTTGCCCCCTGTGGTTAGAAGCCGGGCCGCGAGGTAACCTGTAGCCTAATGATGTCCAGTTAACTAATATAATTCTCGCTGCTTCCCTTAATCACATACATACATAAACATTGCGCCCTCTTCCCTACAGGGTAGGCAGAGAGAACAGAGTGCAACTCGATTCTATTCTGACATATTTTTCTCGCTTAATTTACATTTATCACTCTAGTCATACACGCTCGACGGTTTCTGGTACTTCTAATTTGGCCTCTCTTCAGAACATCGTTGATCTGATCAATATAAGTTGTTCGAGGACGCCCTCGCTCATATTCAAGTTACTATGATTGGGTACCTATCAGTTGCCGCCTAAAATCACAATATTTTACAGTAAATACAAGTCTGTTTTGTGACTTTATTACATTGTATCATTGGGAGATTATCGTCAATTCTTAGAGAATCGGACCAGCGAAAGCTGGTCAAGTTAGTTCTTCAGAGCGCTCGTATTTGATGTTTTCCATACTTATTCCTCAGGCGGCTCGGAATGGAAGTGAGCCTCTTCCACAGGCTGATGAGCGACGAAGCCACGTCGACGCTACAGCTGCAGTACCGAATGAACCAGCCTCTCGCTGACTTGGCCAACAAAATCGCCTACAGCGATAGACTGAAGTGTGCCGATGAGAAGGTCGCGCTCGCCAAACTGAGGATTAACGAGGAGGTAACAACAGATAGATAATTATTGTACAGATGTTTCTAAGAGGGTGCTGAGACTGTCTATTTACTGATCGGTCTAAACCAGTTAGCATCAATAGTCTCAAAATTTTAGAAAGCTTTTAATACCTAATTAAAAAAAAAAAAAACATGCTCTAATAGGTATACTATTAATATGTAGTTGGTTTTTTTTTTAGAAGTTATCCCAATTTACGACGAAGCCGTGGTTACTGAAAGCTTGCAGTTCAAAAGCGGAAGATGCGGCGCTGTTCCTTGATATGAAAGCGATGGATAAGCAAGAAAGCAGGAAAACTTGTGCGAATCCCGATGAAGCTTGTGTTGTCCTAGCGTTGGTGGAAGCTCTGATAGAGGTGAGTGGATAATATTACTAAAGGCCGGTCGCAGAGCACAGCGAAATTCGAGCGTTGCGTTGACCCGCTATTATCTATCTCTGTCGCACGTGTGCAGTAATATTGCCCTCACGCTCGCACTTGAGCACGTGCGTAATGGAGCACTAATGCACTGTTTTACACAAGAAAATAAAATAATAAAGTTAAGTGCTGTGCTGACTGTACTAGTAATCCATCCACAAAAGTGTAAAACGATTGTTGTTGGTTAAACTTTCATTGGCTGTGCTTTGTTTCTGTAGGTTGACATATCCACATCAGACATAGGCGTGATATCGCCGTTCCGCGACCAAGTGGCTCTCCTCCGCAAAGCCTTGGCGAAACGAGCCATCGAAGTCAGCACCGTCGACCAGTTCCAGGGTCGGGATAAGCCTGTCATCATTTATTCTTGTACGAAACGGGATGATGCTGCCAATGACAAAAAAGTTAAGGTTGGTAAACGTGATAACAACATTGGTTCATAATTGCATTGAGCGTTCTCATATTTCCGTGCTTTTGTTATTTTCAGGAGGGAGAAGTACTAAATGACCAACGTCGGTTAGCGGTCGGAGTGACTCGAGCCAAGCACAAGCTCCTAGTGGTCGGAAACTCGACCGCCCTGCAGAGATACGAGCCCTTGAAGCGTTTGATAGACTTTTGCCCTACGCTAGTCCTCGAACGTGAAGTCATTATGCAGCTTGTAGATAAATATAAAAGTTTAGTTACATAAGCGATGTGATCTTGAGTGCCTGGTATACTTTTTTTAATCATGTTCAGAATTGTAATATATATTTTGAAATTATTAACGACTTTTTATTTCATTTTGAGAGTAGGTTTGTAGTTTTGGGTTTAAAGTCATTGTGTCACATCACATGCACTCGTTGTGAAGTTTTGGATCTGGGGGTAAGCTGGTTATGTTGTTATGTATGAAGATGAAAGATGATGCCTGATATGCCTTGGCCGATTTATAAGGAGACGGATGGGGGAAAGAGTCTCGCATAACTTCCGGGCCTTTTCAAACCCAGGGTTATACGTAATGCATTTGCATTCAATAAGGCCGGTTTATGACGAAGTAGATAGTCTTTTAATTCTGCCCTATTTAGGTACGACGAACCTATTGTACACTGGTGATGCATAGCATTTACATAATTATTACCTAACTACTTGCGTTGCTCAGCCGGCTTAGCACGCGAATTCACGAGACGGGGCGAAAATTAACATTAGGGTGATGTCAGCCTACGCACACAGCGGGTCGAGATAGGCCGCGACGGCTGCGAATCGCGATTGTAGTAGGCACGGGTGTCGTTCACGCTTTCTCGTTCCCGCTTCCCACTATTCCAAGATCAGTGTCGGTTTTTGATCCGTGACAAAGGGTGTTTATGAGACTGCATAATAAGATCTTGACTCTAATTTCACGCATATTCGATTCGATAGAAATAGTATCATTCAAATTTCAATTGCCCCCTAGTCTCGTCTATACTCCGTTTTTTTTGGGTTGAGAATTTCAACGGACACAATTTGAAATTATCTCTGGAATTCATTAGTAAAACTGGAAATGATTTATGCAAATACACTTAATATTGTCGTGTGGTGCCGGGTTAGAATAGCACCTCCCCTTTTCTTCCCGTGGGTGCCGTAAGAGTCGGCTCTGGGAAAGGGTTAGTGTATTGTGGGCGATGGGCTAGCAACCTGTCACTGCAGTATCACGTTTGATCTTCTGGTTGCTCTGAAATCGCTAAACGTGGCACTGGATTTTTTAATTCATGTGCTCTGCCTACCCCTCTCGGGAATACAGGCGTGAGGATATGTATGTATGTATGTACTTAATATTGTTTGTTATAATGTTCTTGACCCCGTGTGGTGCCGGGTTAGAATAGCACCTCCCCCTGTCTTCACGCGGGTGTCGTAAGAGTCGACTCTGGGAAAGGGTTAGTGTATTGTGGGCGATGGGCTAGCAACCTGTCACTGGAATATCACGTTTAGTTTAACCATCTGCTTACCCCGAAATTGCTAAAAGTGGCACTGGATTTTTGAATTCATGTGCTCTGCCTTCCCCTCTTGGGGATACAGGCGTGAGAATATGTATGTATGTATGTAGAAAATGGCAGGTAGTCTATCTCGCACGCGAGTCGACTCACGCGGGGTGCCGTTAATAAGTGTTGGTGAATGGTTGGTGATTAAAAGATATCGATCCTGTTTTGAAATTTTTCGTGTAAGAAAACCTTATTGTATATTTGAACGATTTTCAGGTTGTCTCTAATAGTTTGGAACTGTAAGACAGTTGACAGGAGTTTTGCGCGGGAAACTGACAAAGTAGGACGTGCTTTGCTTTTCAATTCAATTAATTAACATGTAGTGGCTATTATTGTGTTAGTGTGGTGGAATTAGTGCAATAATGTGTCAATTATCCATGAACATTAAAGGGAATGTGAAAAGTAAAGGGAATCGCCCTCCCGCGATTACGTCTGCTTTGGACTGTTCATCTCGTGCTAAACTCCATTGAGCATTAGAATGCGTACTTCACCACCCTCGCATTCTAATGATTTAGGTTAAGTTAGGTTAAGTTTAGGTGTAATAACAAATTCTGAATATGTATATCTACTGAAGACGAGGCAGTATGGTCCATGACCTTAGCCTGTCCTAACGGACAAATTGTAAAAAAAAAAAAAAAGACAGTTGACACTAATGACAGTTTGTTTGCACATTTGTCATTGTCATAAATAAATATTGCTGCTGTATGCGCATTATAAGGTTACGTTACGCGGCAGCGTTTGATTTTAATCAGAATAATCCTTATCTTTATTTGTATACTCTTGTAATATCACTGTGATGTAATTGCAATAATCTTTGCGCAATAAAGCCATTCATAATTCTATAATAACGTATTAACTGTTACGTATTGCAAATACTTTACGAGTTCTTATCATTATATTGCCTATCGGTGCGTAACGTAAGTAACAGGTTGTTTGTATTGTATTTCGAATATTAATGATGTTGATAACAATTACATGCCCTTGGACACCACTGCAGTGTTTTTCTCTAAGATTTATGTCAAAACTAAAGACGTATGATCATTATTTTTCTGAAATTTGCGTTCGTAACTTGCATTGCTTTTTAACTTTGGCAAGGTACTACCATTTTTTTACCATTTGCATACCCTATTTTTCAATTTCGCAATTGAATAAGGATCACTAAAATTTTTTTAGAGAAAAACTATTAGGAATTTTATAGCATCTACTTAAAATTGCAACTCAATAAAATTTTATACAAAAGGCATAAAATTTTATTGAGTTGCAATTTGTTTTTCAAATTCAAAGATGAAATAAGCTCAAAAAAGAAGAGATATGTATGACTTCTTCATTGCATGCAAGAGCGACCACATTACAGTGAAATATTTTCTTGCTTACAAGCCCCTTTTTATTTTTTGTCTCATTGCAGAGGAGTGAAAAATGGTGAAAGCTGTAGCAGTGCTCACAATTAGTGACTCATGCTTCAAAGACAATTCGAAAGATACATCTGGGCCTGCATTGGCTAATTTTGCTAAAGAATTGTTTCCTAATGCCAATCTGCATAAAATAATCATACCGGATGAACGAGAAATCATTGAGAAGGAGCTTAAATACTTCTGCGATGAGGCCCATGTTAATCTCATACTGTCCACGGGTGGCACAGGGTTCAGTTCCAGGGATGTGACTCCTGAGGCAACCAGAGCAGTGATACATCGGGAAGCTCCAGCTATCACAGTAGCTCTGACAATGGCGAGCTTAGAGAAGACTCCAATGGCTATGTTATCGAGGGCTGTAGCAGGGATAAGAGATAAAACTTTAATTATTAATTTTCCTGGCAGCAAGAAGGCAGTTGTTGAATGTTTTGAAGTAGTGAAGCCTGTACTAACACATGCTCTAGCTCTGATAAACAATGAGTTGAATGCAGTGAGAACAATACATGACTCAATGGCATTTCAGTCTTGCCAGCACCATGGTCCGAGCAATGTAGATATAAGTAAAGTAGCATTCAGGCCTAGGGAGTCTCCATTCCCAATGTTGGAGATGGAGGAGGCTTTTAAAACTGTAGATGAGGTGATGAAACAATGGGAGGAGTGTTTGGAGATCATACCAATTACAGAGGCGTTGGGAAGGGTTGTTGCCGAATCTCTTCACACAAAGGAACCTATGCCACCATTTCCTGCATCAGTTAAAGATGGTAAATTTTCAAACTCGGTAATAATTTTACAATGAATACTGTTTTTTAGGGTTCCATACCCAAAGGGTAAAAACAAGACCCTATTACTTACTAAGAATTGGCTGTCTGTCTGCCTGTCACCAGGCTGTATCTCAAGAACCGTAAAAGCTAGGCAATTGGAATTTTCACAGATGATTTATTTCTGTTGCTGCTATAATAACAAATACTAAAATCAAAATACTAATAATAATTAAGCGGTTCTCCCATACAAAAACGTGATATTTTGGCCATTTTTAGTGGTCACCATGCTGCATACTGTATATCAAGAACCGTGATAGGCAGTTGAAATTTTCACAGATTATGTATTTGTATTGTCACTACAACAGCAAATACTATAAACAAAATAATACTTATTATTTAGGGGAGCTTTCAAAGAAAAGCGTGTTTTTATTGCTCTTTTTGGCACGGAACCCTTCGTACGCGAGTTCGATTTGCACTTGGCCGGTTTTTTTTGTTGTACGTCTTTTGAAGGTCTTAAAGGCTTTTCATGTGTGAGCAGGGTACGCGTGTCTGAGTAGCGACGGGGCGGGCTCGCGCACGGTCCGCACGGCGCTGACGGCCGGCGAGGCGCCGACCGCGCCGCTCGTGCGCGGGGAGTGCGTGCGCGTCAACACCGGCGCCGCGCTGCCTAGCGGCGCTGACTGCGTCGTACAGGTCAGGGAAATAATCATTAAATATAATTTAGTAAACTATTGTATAAGAAACGGTTTTCTGAGTGTGTACATTCAAATAAATAAATAATAAAAATTGACAATCGTAATCGTATCGCACCCCCAGTCCCAGTACAACACTGAATTATCTCGAAAAATGTCTAAATCGACTTTATATGATCATATAAACTCGCCTCAATGATATAATAGAACCCATTCAACAACAATTATAATACTAAATTAATAGTTTTACATTTGGTGTTGAAATGTTTTCGACTACTACTTTGATTTGACTCTCAATGGAAAAGTGATGCCTGAACTAACCCTCACTATTTAAAATCTTGTCACATTATACTGCATTTTGGCCTAGCCCTATCCACTTGTACTATTTCACATAATCAATCATAATGGTTGCACTTGGACTTTCAGGTAGAAGACACCAAGCTGTTGTCAGCGTCAGAGGACGGGCAGACGGAGCTGGAAATTGAGATCTTAGTGGCGCCGCAGCCCGGGCAAGACGTCCGGCCCATCGGCTTCGACATCCCGATGGGGGCCGAACTAGTGAAGAAAGGTACCTGAGACTGACAATTATAAACACTGTCCTTTCCATTAGATTATGATTAATTTACAAAAAAATAATAAGGTTTTTTCGAGTTTTGGTCCACATTTTTAGGGTTCCGTACCCTAAGGGTAAAAACAGGTCCTTATTACTGAGACTTCGCTGTCTGTTTGTCTGTCTGTCTGTCCGTCTGTCACCAGGCTGTATCTCATGAACCGTGACAGCGAGAGAGTTGAAATTTGCACAGATGATGTATTTCTGTTGCCGCTATAACAACAAATACTAAAATCAAAATAATAATAATAATTAAGGGGGCTCCCATAGAAAAAACGTGTTTTTTTTTTTTGCTGATTTTGGTACGGAACCCTTCGTGCGCGAGTCCAACTCGCACTTGGCCGGTCTTTATTATATCAGGGGCAAAACTTAGCGAGCTACTAAAGCACGTATACCTTCTTGGATATTGAAAGTGCTGCTAATGATATTGAAAACGTTTCCTAGGTTCAGTTCTGGACGCGGGCCACATAGGAATACTGGCCGGTGCCGGTTACCAGAATATTACCGTGAAGGGGCATCCTAAGGTATGATAATTGATTTAATACGTAACATTCCGATTGTATACTTGTTCAGAAGGAATAGCGTGTGTTTACATATTTTGACGCAAGCACCAATGAACAAAGTCGTCATGCAATGTGACATCCAGTTGTGTTGAGCCCGTAATTTATATCTTCCGGCTCACGCACTCGAAAATTGTTAGCTTGGTTTGGTTAATAAAGAGCTAGAATCGAATGTAAACTTGATTGAGCAAATTACATGCATACAATCACGCCTGTATTCCCAAATGGAGTAGGCAGAGCACACGAAACGCCACACGGTCAAAATCGTGATTGTTTGACGATATCTATGGACATACTGTACGGCGTGTGTAATTTGTTAGGCAAAAAATGCAAGTCGAATTACTTAGTAGTCATATTGACTTGATTTGCTTATAGCATAGTGCATGAACATGTAAAGTAGATACCGTTGCAAATACGTACCGTACCCAATTAAAAATACCTTCATACGTTCAGTAAAATATACTTTTATCATAAATTAATTATTTTTAATCAAAATCTTGTAAGTTCATAAATCGAATGTAGTTAATGAAACGCGGTTGGAGATTTTAATAGACTGACATTTATTCATAATATCAATATACGTTGGTAGCTGTCACTTGTTTTGTTACATTACCCACATTAACACCTCCGCTTAACAAAACAATACTTAATTTCTATGAAATAGGTAAAACACCAAGCTTTTTCATGAAATAGTAATGCTTAACAGATATATTTTATGTTATTTCTATATGGATAGTCTTTACAAACACTTTGTGACTTTTCTAACTTCAAGTTCATCTCCATTGGAGTTTCGGCAGTTTTACAATGTAACTAACATATTAAACCTTTTTAATAAGTTATCAACATACTGAGCTTGATCAACACTTATTACATTTTCATTTATATTAACACTTAAGCCCAAACACTGCCTTAACTGACCCAAGTTTTGTATCTTGAATTTACATTAATTAATTTACTAGTTGATCAGTGGCTGTATGACAGTTTGAAAATACAAAAAAAATTATTAACAAAAAGTCCTATAATAACTTTAATCTTGTTATCACATTTTGTAAACAAACAAGGCTCATACTTAGATTTCTTATAACCTAATTTTATTAAATAATCATTTACTCTCTGGTACCAAGCCCTGGAGGACTGCTTAAGACCATAAATGTCACATTTTAATTTTAATACTTTATTGTTGTCATTACTGACCTCATATGTAACTGGTTTTTGCATATACACAGTCTCTTTTTCAAGTGCTGGTACATTCTGTTCCACTAATGTTACATCTGGGTCTGACGTGATGTCAAAATAACTATCTTCTGAGGTACTGTCTGTATCTAAGACATACATACTGTCTCTGCTGCTGAAACAATGCTATCCGAGTCAGTCTTCCTTGTCTGTACTTGCAGAATCTTCAATACACATTTCCTCCGCTGAAGATCTGCATTCTACAGGTATACTAACTGTACTCTCAGCCGGTTTCTCCATGATGACTATGTCTCTACTCGTACTCACAGAGTTATTTTCTGGGTCATAGACCCTATACTGGGCATTTCTGGGAATGAAATTCCTTCCACTGCACCAATTTTAAATTTTCTGGGTCATAGACCCTATACTGGGCATTTCTGGGAATGAAATTCCTTCCACTGCACCAATTTTAAATTTGCTTAAACAAGCACTGTTAATGTGTCCCAAGCGTCGATGCCAAGTTTTGCTCGATGCTATCGCTGTTGCTGCTAGTAACTGTTCTGTCTTCGTGTATAATCTGTACACACTTCCAACTAATTCTGCTTCACCGACCAGCTCTTTCTGTTGATTTCGATGTAGCAAACATTTTCTTCGAAAATAATACTGTTGCCATTCATGATCAACTGACTGACCGAAAGCTAGTTGGTATGCACAATACATCCGAAACTGTGATGTCATGTTCCACATTCTTCACAACTGTGATGATGTTGACGTCACCAGAACGCAGAACTGGAACACTTGTCTGGTTTGCAATAATACAGGGTGCTTCGGGAGGAAACCGCATAACTTTACCACCGT